>JAPDKR010000088.1:0-59982 GCA_027569675.1 Penicillium crystallinum
TGGGTTTTCTGGGGCCCCAGTGACTGGGTCTGGGTTGGGTCTGGGTTGGGGACTTTCGACCCAGACCCAGACTGGGTTGGGTCCGGGTCGGGACTTTCGACCCAAAACCCAGTCTTGCGGAAGCCTAAGGCTATTAAAGAGGATAATAAGCTTCTAGAGATACCGGTCGATAGGAGTATACTAGGCCATTTAGGGCGGATTCAAAAACAGCTAAGGTTACCAAATAGCTTCTAGTTAGATCTATAAATAGTAAATAGGGCCTAGAAGATTTAAATTTATAAACCCCCTAAAAAATATATAGACTAAATTTCTAACCGTGGTCAGAGATTCTAATTATATACTACTATAAGTAGAACAGTACTTAACCTTCTACCTATAATTTCTAACCGAGGTCAGAGATTCCAATTATATACTACTATAAGTAGAACAGTACTTAACCTTCTACCCATAATTTCTGACCGAGGTCAGAAATTATACTACAGTTTACCTAGTGATATTCAATAACCTCGAGTACCAAGTATTACACAAAAAATACATAGGAATATATAATAATAATGCACACCCCTTAAGGTCACGAGTCTAGGCATGTTTGTATTGTTTGATATCCATTGGATATCTGCGGATATCCAATGGATATGAGGTCCATATCCAAATCCGTAAGGCTGCGGATCTTAGATATCAAAAAATATCCATATCCGCAGTTTGCGGATATGGATTGTGGATATCCGCGGATATTGTGGATCGTGCCGCAGTCTACTAGTGCCCAACCATCCGTTGCATTTGCTACATCCTAAGTCCTATTATTTTGATATTTTCCTTTTTATATCCGTACTCATTCAGTAGGAGGCTTCCCCATCCTCCAAGAACCCATAGCTAACAATCTAAATAGATTCACTACTGGCAAAATGGTAACTTCCGGCCCGAGTGAACCGATCAACCAGCTTAATTGCGGCCACTGTGGTACACATAACATGACTGGTACTTTGACCTGCACCAACTGTGGTAAGCCCATCATAACGACTGCTTGAAAATGACAAATGTATGTGAAACACTGGGACCTGTGTCCTAATTTAAATTCTAACTCCTGATGTTATAGAGCTGCTCTTATTACGTTTCGCTGATAAGATATATGCTAGTCTACCCACCGAAGATATGGTTCTTAACCTCCAGGAATTCTAACTCTATGCCGGGTGTGGAATGTTTAGTGTTATCTATCTCAGAAATGTAAATGGAAAGAGCTTCACCTTCCAGGTCATCTCGTGATAGCTTTATCTCCTTTCCTTGTCGGATTTTTTATCTGTTATTTGAGTAGGCGAGGGGAACAGACAAACGTGATCGAAAGCAAGGGGAATGCAAATGATACAGGACAGTGAAATGTTGTAAGAAAAGCACTGTATTTAAGACCGTTCTCTTCTAGCTGTTCTGAAACTTCCACCATGCGTCTACAACATCGCGGTAGCCCATCTTTTCCAGACGCTGCGCAACACTGCGGCGCCAATCCTTTTTGGAGTCCTCATCCCCATAGTTGAAATCCATTCCTGCCGAGAGTCAAAATTTTGTTCTAACCCATTCGATGGGAACGTAGCCTGCAAGCTCCCAATCGATGATGCCCAGTGAGCCCGTCGAGGTATCGACGAGAATATTTGTAGGGCCAAGATCACAATGATAGAAGACAAATGTAGAGACATCCATAGACATCTCGGTACAGTTCGTCAGAAGCCGCTGTGGAGAAAGGGCATCCGCCATCTTGCTATTGCCTTTGACGAGATACCGCTCCAACAGCTGGTCTCCGTCCACACCACTAATGGTATCGCCCTTCCATGCTGTCAAGTGATTGCAAACATCTGCTACCTTGTCGATGTAATACTGGCGAAGAGTCTCGTCCATGTTGGGCCAAGCCTCCTCAAGGAGCTGGCCGGGAACCCTCGAGACGATGAGGAAATATCGTGAGCCACTCTCAAAATAATGGAATACGTCCGGGAATTCAAAACCCTGGGGCCGTTTGTCTTTGAGAAACTGTAGGGTAACATGCTCTCTGGTCACTTAGGGATAATCCATATGATGTGCTTTGATGAAAGCTTTACCTGCCCGCTAAACGGCCGCTTGGTTGTCGACTGCGTGGACTCTTGAGATATAAGAGGAGCCTTCTGTGAGGGGACTAGAATCTGGAAGAGGCTCGGGTGCAGTGGAGAGGGCGAAGTGCCCCCCATTGCTGTCGCTCCAGCATGCTTGATTGGTTGTAATCTTGTCCGGGGGTGGCGACGACGAACGAGTAAGAAGAAGCGTGTTTGAGATGAGCCAGGAGCTTTTATTGACCTCCCGTATCGATTCATTAAGGTGCGGTTGAGGCAAGGTAATCAGTGTCATGTTGTTGACTTTCAAGTCCAAGGAGTTGAGCAAACAAACATGTCAGGTGCCAACTCCAGGTGCTTTATAGGAGCCGCTGTAAGCGGTGAGCAGAGTCCCAATAGATTCACGAGACCGTACACTGACGGGTCCATGCCTAGTTATCAACATCCCTTGTAATTAATGTTGACTTTCCGAGTTTTCGACCACTCCTTCGTCCATCCGTTCTACTTCTCGACTAGGGTCATCCCCAACCCAGGCCATTTCGTCGTATGCACTGCTTCAAAACCAACTAGAAGCATAGATGGGCCGTAGTAATCCAAAGGCGAGACTACGTCTTTATTCCTGGGAGCTACAAATCCTCCGGAACCGGGCAATATTTCCTGAGAGCAAGCAAAATCGTACCTAGGAGCCTCACTGTGGGTACAAGCAGCCAAACTAGTGGGGCTGGAGGTGACATTCCTCTTACCAGGACCCTGAACCTAATCATTTTTTCGGAAGGATCTCCACAGCGGGAAGATAGAGGCAAGTTAGCTGACATAAGCCTACTGGACCCGGTCCAACCAGCCGAGGGCCAGCACCGTACGCTAACCTTTTTCACTTCACATTTGCTATTTCTGTTAGTTACTTTTTGTAAATGTGTTTAGATCCTCTCCATATAGTAGTAGGATTACATATATATGTATGTCTACCTAGGGCAAATTAGTTAAAGATAGTAAGAATAGTAAGGGATAATATTCACGAAGGATAAAGGATGAAGCAGTACCTGTTTTGATGGATGCTGATTTGAAACCTCGTAACGTTTAACTCGACCTAGCACGCTAAAGGTGCTAGACACTGGTGGACTATCTGTTGTTTTTTAACACATACCAATATCTAACTATGCTCAATCAAACTGGCGAATAGCGGTCCACGATTTACCTGCGCCGAGGTGGACCATATCGCTGTCTTGCCACACCGGTGCTTATACGCCCACCACCCACGCCTTGAACTGCCTCGCAGGATGTGCCCCTGTGTGAGGATTCGCTTGTCACGTTGGAATTGTGCCCAGAACTCCCACAATTTCTAGCCTTGCGGCCCTTAAGGCGTGTACTATAGCGCACCGTTAGAGAACCTACAGATTTTCCAGGGAAATACTTTACGATTCGCTTCCACGGTAGGCCCCGCTCTTCCTTCAATTTAATCAACAGCAGGTCGTCCTTAGACAGGGCTTAGGCTCGCCTAGTTGATTTCCCAGCATGGGACCGGGAAGGTTGCTCTGAATGCCGGTTGCCAGTTTAGTTTTCACAAGGTGCAGACATGCTTAAATCCCGAGAGTAGGAATACTCTTCCTGATCTCCAAAGGTAGATGGCTTAGAGGACTGGTGAGGCTCCTCCGGAAGAAATGACATAAAGTAGACATGTCGAGGACCGTGAGCTTGGATACGAAGAATCCCACGTCCAAAGATCTCTTGTGATTTACCCAGGGTGACGTCTAAACCACCCACTGAAATAGTTGTGGATTGTTCATTGGTCGAGGCCGAGGTTGATTCCATTGCTCCTTTCGGCCTCTTGTCCGGGCGCCCTCTTGTCTTAGAGTTGGATCCACCTGAAAATGGTGAATCTTTCCCTGTCAGCGCACGTGTTGACCGATCATAGTTATAACTGCTACTGTCGCCGCCGCGCCGACGACTGTAACGTCGTGCTCCTGTTAGAGGATTTGTCTTGGTACTTACCGACACCAATTCATCGTTTCGACAGGCTGGGATGAGCACGGAAACGGCAGGCAATCGCTCCAACCAGTCTGCGTCTGCATTTGGTCCCGGACGATGGGTACGGGGCCGAGTCGAAGAGACTTCCGTTTGCTCGACGGAGCGGATTTTCGGTATGACCTGGGCGGTTGCAGTTAGTTGGCTCTCCTCAGCGAGTCTGCCTCTCTCATCACTCCGGGAATCAGAGTCTTTGACCAAGGGGTTATTAATGTGGAAACTTTGTATCGTCGTTATCCCATCCCCCGGGCTCTCTTTCTGACTTTTGAAAGTTTCTGGCCCGGCCTTGGAGTCATCTCTAGTGGTTACTCCAACGACAGGGTCAGCTTGGGGGCACCGCGAAAATTCAAGAATATCTAGCGATGGTGAGAGAGAGACATGCATACAAGGAGGACTGACTTCGGGCGAAGCAGAATCCTTTTCGGTCTCGTCACAGGTTCCTAGCAACGGGATACTGTCTTGATGCATTTCCAGGTAGTCATTTGGGGTATTGGGCGGGTCTATTTCGTGTTAGGGAAAAAAACATGAAGAAAGAAAATGCAGTCGAACTGACCGAAATGATGCTGTGCCTCTAAGTTTGCTGGTATGGAAACCGGGCCAGAGTCACTACCAGCCTCTACGAAAGGACACTGGTTTGGATGCTCTGGTATGCTAAATTAGCGAATTTCTCAGATTACGACACCAAATGTAGTCCCACATACCTGCAGTTGAAGATGTGTGTTGGTCTGGAGGCATGTCAGTGTCGTTTCCGCCTTGGAGCCCTGAGTGGTAATGCATATCCAGATCCGCTCCGCGCGTGACCTGTTCATTTTTTTGGGCCTTGATGATTCTCTCAAATTCGATATCAAATTCATTGCAGGTAGCACTCAAATCATGGTCTCTTCTCGCGGGAGCCTTAAATTATGGCATCACCTCAGGCCTAGCATCAGAAGTCAAGGCAATCGTCGTCGTTAGGGATAGCGGCCTAGGTGGAGGTGCACGCGAAAGGACTTGTGAAGCAAGAGGAACCTCATATGGCTTCCAACAGGAAACTTAGAAGGAACGTGGCTAAGGCTTCGCAGGAGGGGGTTGAGAGTAGAAGCTAATGTTATCAAGGTTGATTTGCATGGCGTTGAGTCTTTAGTAGGGAAATGAAGTTTAGTTCGGGCATAGAAAGGGAGATAGGTCGAGATTTATTTATAGGATATTCGAAGTCATTTCTAAGGCAATGCCAAGCAGCACACTGCATCAGTGCATCGCCACACTAGGGTTGCATTCACCATCGGAATGAAGTTCGAGACTAATACCAGGAAAGAAAATAGTCGCATTCAATGTCGGGAGTCGTCTCGCTAAGCGTCGGGGCCCCTCCATCTTCATGGCCCTTTCCCATGCCTGTGACTAGTCTCACACACATATGTTGCATCGTAGAAAGATACCCGATAGGGTGCCTTCTTGGTCCATTTCGTAGTCGAACCAATAGGTCCCCCATGAAGCGGGGCCGGTAATTTACAGCTGCAGAGTTCGGATAATCTCAGGTCCCGATTATCGCAATCTCGTACAGTCACAAGACAGTGGTCATTCAACCAACCGGATCTTTTTATAGCGACTTCGATGGAGTCGTCATGCAGCCTGATACTCGGGCTTATTGCATGTGATCATTCTGTACACACTTGAACACCAACAACGGAAGAGGGATACCGTGGAGACACATAAGGCATTTCTGTCATTGGTGTTCATGCTAGGCTGATCAGACACACACACAAACACCACACGCACGTCGAGAAGTCACAATTCCGTCTCGGAAATAAGACATGGCTCCTGTGTGGGCCGTGAGATAGGAGTGGAACGAGGCAACTCTGCCATTGGTATCCACGCTGTGCCGAGCAGCCAACAGATGCGTTGACACGTCATCGTCGTTGACTAGGAGATGAGACATGGGCCCATGTGCGGTCCTTTGAAGGAACACCTGGGTGTGTTGGAACGGGGCGCACGTAGGCAACCGCCGAAAACCCGGTAGACGGCTTCGATGGCGGGCCCTTCGGACGGGCGAAGCCATATGACTGGTCATCTCGCACGCTCCTGGAATGATCAGCAACTCAGGCTCACGATGTCGACCGTATCAGTGGACGCCAGGGTCCCTTGGCTGCGAGATGGCGGAGCGGGAATGGGGCGAAGCGGAGATTTTGGGGAGCGGTCATCTCCGAAAGGGCAGGGGCAGGCGCGGTGGCGCTCCATCCTCAAGGGGAACCGAATCGGCGATGGGGGTAGGACGTGCGAGACGAAGATGTCGTCGAGCGACGCACCGGCAGGATTATATAGTTTGACGAGGGCCGTGAAGCCGGAGAGGGGCGGCAGTTCCCGTTGCGGGTTAGCGCAGGACGCTATGCCTGATCGGGATGACGCTAAACCGGTCCGGGCCCGCGACGGCCGGGCGCTAAACCCAACGCGGGGGGTTGCCAAAAACGGCCGCCCTCTGGTAAATACGAATTGTCCTAAGTATAGAGAGTAAAAGAAAAAGAAGGAAAGAAACCTTAAGATAAGAGCCTTTATAGGGTCCTGTCTTATCAAGCAATCAATGTAAACTTCTGCAAGGCGGAAACACCCGGCAGAAATGACAGTTCAGTCCAGTCTCGATCGTCACATATGGTATAATTAAAAATATTATTTTGTGGAATGAAATAATGAGGTTTAAAAGTAGGCGTTGATTCCAAAATTATCAAGGAGTGGGGCGCTGGCACGATTATGCTGCAAAAAGAAGATGGGCTGGCAGAACACGCGAACCATGTTATCTGGATATGCCATACCATTAAGAAGGTAAGGTGTTGATTTGAGATTTATAGAACATCAACCGACTGTATATTTTATAGATGTGATCAAAAGTATTATATCCACAAGTAAATGTACATTCTAAGTTTATCGCAGATGCTATGCAATCTATATACCTATCTCAAAAGAGCGAAACGCACCATGGTGGTTCAGGCGTTATTTGCGCAGGAGAAGGGCTTGTGCGCAGTCTGCGCATTGATTCGTATGCTCGTTCCGGTCGCCCAGAGACCCATTCCACACTGATTTGTTAGTCTCGAATAACCATGCATCAAGAAGTAGGAAACTTACAATCAGGCAACTCAGTGCAACGAGAAAGACGTTCAGTACAGTCAAGGCAATCTTTCGCTTGCTTGAGAAGTACTGTCCATGATTCATCTTCAACCAGAAGAGCCCTTCCAGGCCGAACGAGAACCAACTGCAGAATGCTGCCGCGATCATGTTAAGTAGATCGTTGAACACGGGAATTGCGCTAGCAATCACCCACGCAATGATCCACATGATTAAAGTGATCAGCACCCACGAGCCATACGAACGGAAAGACCTCTCGCTCATCGTATTTGTACCACGGAATATCCGCACATAAATGCACTTGGCGCCGACGTGGCAAATGACCACCCCAGCAATCACAATCGTACCAATGGATATACCAAACGAGATTTTCGAAATCAGCTCACTTGCGCTCAACAGAGCGGGACTCAGGACGTTTGGCCCGCCGTATCGGTAGATAACGAGGGCAGTGACGAGGTACAAGGATGTGTCCGTTGCTTGGAAGGCAATCAGCGCCTTGGGGTAGTCGTTGGGGTCGGCTAATTCGGATTGAAAGACGAAGAAGGACATGTGGCCGGAATAGGCAAGGACAATGTTGAGAGTGGCAGAGAAGCCGTTGATCAGGGTTGGGTGGGTGATGGCGTATGCTCTCGGATCGGGTGCTTCGATGCCGATAGCAATCATGGTTATCATCACGGCGCTAAAGATGGAGAGTGAGGCTAGCAATTGTTAGTTGAGTGCGGACAGTGGGGCGAAGCGTCTTACAGAGAATGCCCAACCATGAAACTTCCTCTAGGCGCCTGGAGAGGGTTAGGATGAAGCAGAGGATGGTTCCCACCACAGTGAAAATGATGGTACAAGCACCGTGATTACTGAGAGTGTTCATCATGATGGAGAAGGTCAAGATATGAGCGCCCATGAGGAAAATGAAACAGAGCACCTGGGCGATGTTACAGATCTCACGACCCCAAGCGCCGAACAAGATCTCGGCGGCGTCTGCCATGTTGTGAACCTTGGGGTACCGCATCTTGAATTGGCCGATCACATATCCTGTGTAGGTAGTCAAGGCTCCGATACCAACAATAATGATACAGCCCCTGTTAGGATCAGCATGGATTGATTCGTAAAAGTTCTCATCAGACTTACGGCACCAAACCCAAGACTGCCATCGATGACGGAAGCGAAAGGACTCCCAATGAGACCGATTGAGCAATCATCACTATTGACCGGTGAGCTACCGTTCACGATTGAATGGAGTCTGATTGGGGGATATACAAATTGCACAGTTCCTGCAGATGCGATGAGCCTTTCCATTTGCTTGATGCGAACTACCGAGGGTAGACTTACCACCACTTCATACTCTTGTAACGCACTCCCCCGGCATTGTCCCCCGCAAAGGGATCTTCTGACCCCAGATCCAATTCCTGCTCCGAGACCTTCTCCATATCCTTCTCCAAATTCTTGTCCATATCGTACTCTGCGTTTTTCTCCATGTTGGTGTTGTCGAAAGGTGGGTGGCAAGCGGGCGTTGACTCATTAAGCATCGGTCGCCTTGGGAGAAATCTCTGATTGCCATGGCCCCACTCTTTCCTCAAAGCATTCAGACTAGCAGAGCGAAGTAAAGATTGCAAAATATCTGCAAAATATCCATTGGAGGATGCGTTCGGGAGCACTCAGAATCGAGAGGAGGTGTTTCTCAGCTGTTTCTTTTTGCAAAGGGAAACATGATCTCGACCGGCAGTCCCAGGTTCTGAGGCGCTGTATCTAGAGAACGTCTTGTATCATGTTGAACACGATATCAAACACCCCAGATTGATGGGTACTTCTTCCCCGCATTAGGTGGAGTATCATCTGTACGGAATATCACTCTAATCTCCCCCATGAAAAGAATTTTGTTCTTCGAAGGAGCATGGAAGAGCTTTTGGTCCGTATTGCGTTCCGCTTCCGGGCCCACTTCCTCCTGAGCAAAAAACCTGCAAAACCGGGTGAAAGGGGAGTATAAGTAGAAGAAACCGATAGTATGTCTTTTTCCATTGTAATCTACTATTGACAGACAAGGATGCCGAGCATACTCTATTGAATTTTCTGAGTATGTCGTACATGAGGTTCAACGCAACCCGAGTTCGGTCTCCGTGCGTCACGTCAGCGAGCGGGCCGATCTCCCCGGAAGCGGATCTGCTGTTCCGTGCTCCGTGTTCCGTCTTAGTCCCCCGTACAACATCGGGAAGTTTCGAGTTCGGGTACTGAGACTTCCTAGGGGTTTTGTAAGGTTTTCGGATGTCGAACAAAACTATATCATCCACTTTCCTTCTTCCCTCCCGTTGTGGTCCTCCAAACACTAAACTCTCGGAGATCAGCCTTATTAGTAGATAGTACATCTCACGCTGAACCCATGAATATTCGCATTTCGAGCATGGCTATCAGGAGAGTATGTTATATGAGTTGGCCGAAATGATGTGTAGAGAAACTGAATATACACCATATGCCCACTAGAGATCTAAGCATAATATGTCTCGTCTTCTTTGATCCGAAAGTCCTGATTGCCAGTGTCCGCTAATAGCCCCGAGGACGAAGGAAGAACGCATCTTCAGTCTTTAAATGCAAAGGCTATGAATATCCTGGGAGGTACATCGAATCAGCTTTCTATCGCGTGTGTACACCCCGACGTGTCATCTGCCTATCCAGGTTAAGCCTCTTCAACAGCGAAAGTCGGGAGAGACCTCAATTATATATAATCGATGACAGGCCGATCCAGCTAGGGATGGGAACTGCATCTCACGGCTCCAACTTGTACAACTAATTTTAACCGTCGGTTCCGACCCCGATGATTTGGTATTGACACTTTCAACTACCTACCTCATACATACGTTGTATGTCGTAGATGGCAATGGCACATGTGGAGTTTGGATTGCCATTGCCACGTATCACGTGATCTTCGATGATATCGAAGTTGGTTTTCCCCCGTGGCCACTAGGACGGATTACTAGTAAAAAGATGCGCAGTGAAAGATAACACCTTAAATTGTCAGTGAAGGTGATAAGGGGACCCCCTACAAGGTACAACCTGGGAGTACCGGTCGGGAGCAATAAACACCGAATCCGATCGAAGGCCGAAGTGTCGAACATAAGAAGTGGCAAATAGCAAATAGCGGAAAATCCAAGGGCGGCCCGAATGTGGGGAAACCCAGCTTGCTTAGATCAAACCTTCACCGTCCGGGGTACATGCCAAGATGGATCTGATAGCATTGAGAATGCGAGCTTTCGACGGAGTATCTACCTAGGTCGATAGGTGTACTTCAGATCTGGTCTGTCTTATGCTGTAAATCGTATATCCCCATAATAACTCCCCAGATACCACGGTCGAACGGAAATCGGGGAATTGTTAATCCGGGAGGCAAAAGCCGGCCCTTTTCGCCCAGAAAAAAAAAAAACTCTGCACCCCCCACGGTGGATTCGATCCATAATTGGCTAACGACGACGCATGGATTCGACCTAGGAATCGACTATGGGAGTCCTGTTGACTTCGGATGTACTGCCATGAGATGATACTATACAGGGGATAGACGTTAAGGTAGTAGTTATAAAGAGAAATAAGGATCATTAGGCTTCTCTATGGGATCTCAGTCACCTTCACCTGATGTAATAGAAAGCTCCTAAAAAAGAGGCCCACCGAGGGATCCATTGTTATCGAGTGACTTACATGATAAAATCTGTAAAAATAGAGAAAAAAAAAAGTCCAGAAATTTCCTGCCACCGCCTCCACTGGGGGCATTCTTTACCCCGAGAAGAGTTTCCTTTTGATCTTCTTTTGATGTTGATATGGTAGTATCATCCCGATAGTATCATCATGGGTCTCAAGCCGTACTTTGGCCTGCGGGGAAATGCCCTTCTCCGCGCGGCGGTCATGCTGGTCGTGTGTCCAACATTTGCTTGCTATGGATACAACATGAGTGTCGCCGGTGGCCTGTTGACCCTGGATTCCTTCAATTTGCAATTCCCCAGAATGGACACCATTCATACCACCGGAGCGAAGAACAGCGACAATTCCCAAATTCAAGGTCCGTCAATCGCCATCCCCACAGCGTTGGTCCGTGGCTGATCCCGCAGCAGGCACTGTCATTGCGCTCTATACGGTGGGTGGTATCTTTGGTTCTCTGTCATGCATCTACCTGGGCGACCTTTGGGGCCGACGCAAGGTGATCTTCATCACCAACCTCATTGCGATTGTCGGTGCCATCCTGATGGCCACCTCATTCGATTTTGCCCAATTCATTGTCGCTAGATTGGTGCTCGGCGTGGGCATCGGCGGATGTATCGCGACCGTCCCCGTCTGGCATTCCGAGATCTCTCCTCCGGACAAGCGAGGCTCCAGCGTGATCACCGATGGCATCTTCTTGGGTGCCGGAGTGACGTTGGCGCTGTGGATTGAGTTGGGCCTCTATTTTGTCCGGGACAATTCCGTCGCATGGCGATTCCCGCTCGCCTTCCAGATCCTCTTGTCCGGCACTGCACTGGCCTTCGTCACAGTGCTCCCGGAGTCGCCGCGCTGGCTGATTAAGAAAGGAGAAGTGGAAGAAGGACGCAGAGTGCTAGCCGCCTTGCTCGACATCGATGAGAACTCGGACATTATCAACGCGAGCATCCAGGATATTGAAAGCTCTCTGGCCAATACCTCAGGCTCGTGGACGAAATTGTTCAAAAACGGCGAGCAGCGCATATTCCACCGCGCGTACCTGGCGGCGACGGGCCAAATGTTCCAGCAGATGTGCGGTGTGAATCTGATCACGTACTACGCCACGGTCATTTTCGAGCAGTATCTGGGAATGAGCCCGGTCAAATCCCGCATTCTCTCCGCCGCCATGACGCTCATGCAATGCCTTGGTGGTTACCTCGCTTATTATACCATCGACCGTCTCGGTCGCCGGCCTCTGATGCTGTGGAGTGCGGGAGCCATGACCATATGTATGGCCGGTCTCGCGGGCACCACATCCCCCGCCGCCGCCGATAACACGGGCGCCTTGGCCATGGCCGTCGTGTTCCTCTACTTCTTCCAATTCATCTTCACTGTCGGCTTCTCCGGGATGACCTTCCTGTACGCCGCGGAAATGGCTCCTCTGGAGGTCCGCGCGGCGGTGAACGCGATCTCCACCGCCACCGTCTGGACTTTTACCTTTTTGATCGCGCAGGTGACTCCCGTCGGCTTCGCCACTATTGGCAACCGGTACTATATCATCTTTGCAGTCATTAACGCTGTCATTGTGCCCAGCGTATACTTCTTTTTCCCCGAGACCAAGGGTCGGTCGTTGGAGGAAATTGACGAGATCTTTGCGCAATCAAAGTCCATCTTTGACCCCCCTCGCGTGGCTCGGGCCATGCAAAAGCGCGATCAAAAAAGGTCGGGCTCCGATGGTGAAAATACTGCCTCCGAGGAAGATGTTATTGAAACCAAGGCATAATTGATCTCAATCTACTTGTGTAGTACTTTGAGGATCCAATGGAGTGCATCGTCGTGATTGACCAAGTCACGACGTAAATTGCAAATATGGTTTTGTAAATATCCATCAGATTTGCTGCTGTGATGCTTTACTGTGTGCTTCGGGGGCCTTTGTATGCTTATAAACTTATATAAAATTGGTTGACTCTATAGTGTTTGACCGATAGTTTCTCCAACGACCACTCTTAATTAATGCATTAATCTGTCTCCTACTTCCATCTAAAGCGACCTACGTTATTTGTGTATATATGGAGTTGCCCCCATTGAACGTATCGCCATTTTGTAGCGTTGGTAACGTAGCAGCGATTTCCAAGAATAAATGATGACTAATGCCAGACTGAGCGAGCAGCTTGCTATAGTGGGCACTAGGTATGTTCAGGAAGCTTTACCATGTTGTGGACAGATTCTATCACATCCTAGGAGACTCACCTTGTTGACCAATGCGAACGAATTCAACATACCTGCCTTGGTCTCTGAATGAATATTTATTTTGGCTTTAATAGAAGCCTCTGGGTCCTAACAGTTCGAAAGCCGGGTTGCCCTAGATGCATACACGGCATGATTCACTTACATCCCTCACTGCAGCTGCAGCCAAAGAGATCGCACCCAAGGATTCATAAGTATCAACTGTCAAACTTTTCTGCATCCTACTTCCTTCTTTTCCCTCAAAATGGATTCGGTTTCGTTCCATCTGCGCATAGCTTCGGACAGATAGTTCCCAACCCGTCAGTGGAACAATGTTACTTTACCCCAGAACAGCACTCGGCCATCGTGAGATGTGCCCTTGCAAGAAAAAGGACGCAGAGCAAAATCACTCTGGGGGCGTTAATGCTGAAGGCCGTGTGGAATGAAATGTTGAGAACTGTACAGGCACGTTGGTTAGTGGAAATGCATACAACACCTTCGGTCTGAATTATAGGGCTTTTACCAGTGGGTGAGATGAGCGATATACCTAGATACACTTTAGTTCAGAGTAATACAGGTTTCCACGAATTATTGTGTAAGTATATGAAAATTGTTAACACCAGATATGACTGATATAGTGTTTCTTTGTATCCTGGTTGTTCTCTCCCTTAATTCCCCTTCCTAGGGCATCAAACACATTCCTCAAGTCTCACCCCCTCTAGGGATTCGAATTATGATATCATATTGGACCTAAAGAATGCAATAGGGATGGTCGAAAGCATGAGACCAGCGTATAACGTATACACTACCGTCAGCATCATGTTCTAGAGACTTAGTACTTTAATGCCGTAGATTTGCTGTCTAGCGTTTTGACCCAACAGAAGTTGTAACTATAAGTCTCCTGAAGCTAGATGAATGATGTGCCAGGAAGAAAACCACTATGTTCCTCAGTCATTGAACGCTTATGACCTAGAAGTAAGGAATCAACAGAAAAATCGGCTTAAGTGCGCGAGCGCTATTGCTCAGTTAGCTTAAAATGAATACTGTCTCTTACCTTGTGCCTCCTATAGGTTACACATGGCGATGCCCAGATATATATCTTTGCAATGACCGGTGCGTAGCATTGAATATAGCCAGGCTTCCAATTCAAGTTTATTAGATAGCACAGCACAAAATGAATATCACGTCGATACATCACCTCGATGTTAATGCTCAATCTAAATCATCAAACTTTTGTCATCACTCTTCGCAAGGTTTCACATCATACTCTACGTCAGTTCTAATGATATATTTAGCGCCATTCCTCACCCCTGTTCCTTCATGTAACAAGGCCCCGTTTGCCTCTCCATGCGGAAAGATTGCAACAGCGCCCATCACAGGTCGGACAGGATATCCATTGAGTGTTCCCTCCCGCGCAGCTGGCAAAAAGAACGTTGTTTCTCCACCTTCAAACTCGTCATTGAGATAAAGAAGGAAGGTATACATGGAGCTTTGCTTTTTTTCCTCCGGTGAGGCATCGTACACGTATGTATCGTCGGGAAGGATACCAGACGGCGGCCATGCTCCGTCAATATGGCATCGGTATTCCGCACCAGGAACGTACCTGTACACACGGAAGCGGCGATTGATGCCTCTAACCAGACGACCGTTGATTGAGGGCGGCACATAAGGGGAGATTCGTGCCCAAAGCATGTCGTGGAATGTGGTATCGATGATCCAGTAGAAGTTGTGGGCTAAGATGCTCACATCCCCATCTTCACGAAGGGGTGCATCAGGCAAGAAATTGACAGATTCTCCAGCCGCGATGATTGCCTTGCACTCAGCCTCCGACAAAACATTAAGAGCAAGGCCAAGGCCAGGCACAGCGGGATGTGGGTGGTATGTGATGGAGGGACCGACGGGAGCCAGTGGGACGGCATTCGGGGCAGTGGTGTAGAGGATGGCGGGGTGATGGTTCGGAGGTTTGCGCAGTGGGCCTGGAGTTTGCTCGATTATCCGAATTGAAGATGGGTCCTTGGGGGCCAGGTCTAGAATAGAATTATCGAGGACTGAAGCATAGACTGGTAGTGGGGTCGTTGAAGGGCGGAGGTCCCAGATGGATTGGAAAGCGATGGGGGTGGTTGCATCGACGGCATGCGTGTTGATGTCGACCGGCGTGCTGACTCGCAGAATGGCATCGAGAACACCTAGAATTTCCATTTCCTTTGCACTGCGCTCAACAGGGACATAATCTTGAGCCTTGGGTTGCGTGGAGAGGCCACTGACAACGTCCAGGTCTCGCACCCAGCGACACAATGCTCCGATCTTGGGTTGTTCCCCCCTTATCCTCATCTCTGCAAGCAAGATCTTGGCTTCAACATATTTTTCATCCGCTAAAGCACCAGTTATTCTTGCGGTCAAATTTGCGCCCTCTATGGGATGATTAGCCCTATAGTTCTGTTGAGTAAGGAGAATACGGCAGCATTACCGGCAGTGTTGACGCCTGTAGTGCATGTCTGACGGAAGTCATACACTGCCACTCGGAGATCCTTGCATGCCTTCGATTTGGTCAAATGAGGGTATTGTGCAAGCGCCGTGAGTGTTTCGATGGTAATGTCAAGATCCTCGTCTGAGACCACCGCATTAAGATGGGTGGACTCCAAAGTTGTACCATCGGGAGGCGGTGTTATGATCGAGGCTGCCTTGGGAAGTTTGTGTGGAAGATCAGCTTGCGCAGTTCGCTTGCGCTTAGCAGCTTTGGACTTTCCCATGGCTATATACGATGCGACTTTGATCTGATGAATCTTTGTCGCGATGGCCCTCCAAAACTGGAGGTTCGGTATTATGTAATCATCGCCACAGGTCTTATCCTTCCGAGGTCGGACATGACCTCCGAGGTCTTCAGTCTCATCTTAACTTCGGAATTGATTAGAAAACATGACATACTGCTAAATTATGCTATATATTGGAAACTGCGAGGCCTCAATCTGCTCAAGAAAGATGGTAGATAGGTGAGATGATTGCATTTCATGCTTTCTTTTTGGTCTGACAGTGAGTAGAACCTATCCTTTGAAGAAATGTCATGACCAGCGATTCATTTGTCATTGTTGAGCGTTACTGAATTCGGGAAATTCATACACATTATCCGGTAAGACTACTCCCTTTCGCGCTGTCAAAATCCCAAACTCGTAGGTGAACCCGGACCCAGAATCACTCTGGCCGTAGAATCCAACAATAACCTCGCTATCTTCAGGCTTCAATGTGACAACGGCTTCGTTTTTTTGCTCACTTTGACTGTGGTAACCATCGTTATTGAGATAACCCCACTCATCTCCATTACTCAAAGTCATACGGATACCGGCCAAACTCCCCCACCCGGAGTCATCCTTGCAGATCCTGACTTGAGTGATGGTCTCGTTGTCGGGAAGGTCATGGCTTTCTGAATAACCCCCGCCGAATTCATGGGGCTTACCAGTTGACCTATCGCGTGCAGGGCCACAGTTTGCAAACTCCCCATCAGCATAATAGACTACCGCACCGTCCATGGTGCATCCGACCCGTAGGTCAATTGATGTTGCGCGATGTAGTTGGCCATCTCGGCCACGGTGGCTCAGAAGCATGGCCCATTGAACGAATTCCCTACTCTCTCGCTCTAGCTCAAGGTTTTGAGATTGAACGGATCGTTTGCGAAGGACTATGTTGCTGTCCGGGATCGAGAAGAATGGTCTTTCCAGAAGCATACTCCACAAGTTTGCGATCACACACTCATTCCCATTCATGCCAATGGCGGTAACGGTCAAAGGTTTGTTTTGGTCGAAATTCTCGCGGATATTGTCCATATGCCAAGTCGTCCGGGCCTCATTTCCAGGACAAAGTATGAAATCATGGACGAGAGGATCGTCCGTGCCGCTCTGCAGTTTCACCTGCGCAAGGCCTGCTTCGCAAGACAGATTAAGGCCCTCTGATTGAAAGTTTCCATTGTCTTTTTCATTGACACCATCAACTCCGAAGTCTATCTCAATCTTCACCTTGGCGTGTTGAAAGCCAGTTGCTATGGGTTCATCCCCAGGAAGCGCAAAGTGCGGCATGAGGCGAAACTTAAGTGCATCTCGCAGATCCCATTTGGCATCATTTTCGCCTTCCCCATTTGTTTCATGGGCGACAAAATTCATTCCCCAATTTTTGCTATACCCTCGTGCCATAATGCCGGTAGTGTGTTGAGCGCCAAAAGCATGGCCGACCTCGTGCAAAAATGCCCCTTGGCCAACAAAGCATGCGCCACGCAGTGTGTCGCATTCACCATTATCATTCCCGACCGTATCTCCCGGGAGTGCTAGATCGGTCAGACAGGCAGGGACTTCTTCCATGAACCGTGGCCAGGAGTAGGCAAGGTGACTCCCAAAGATGCCTAACGATATACCATCGGGTTTGTGACAACCCAATGCTGCATGTCCCAGAATCATGGAATCCTCAGCAGAGTAATGCGAATCCATAATCATGCCGGCCACCACCGGGTGCGAATTGGACTCGAAAGGAGGTCCGAAATTAGCGAGTGCGGCTTCAAAATACCGGTGTAGGCCTTCCTGGTCTCGACCGCGAGGGTTTTGTTGCGCCACATCGGCATGTCGAAGTCCAGCGACGGTCTTCTTCGATGGGATAATATGCACCTTTGCAATAGTGCCCATGTTACACCTGTGGTGCAAATGTGTTTGATGGGATGATTGCAAAGTCGTGTTGGGCGCCCACTCCTCTTCGAGGCGAAATGAACGTCTTCCTAGCCCCTTTTGACGAAGATCCTCTGCCGTAAGTGCCTGCCACATATATGCTGACATGCGGAGTTTGGCCACTGCTGCGTCAATGCTACTGTGCGTAGTCGAGATGGCTCCATATCTAGCCGGAGGGCAGTCCATGAGCAGGGGTGAGTCCTTCGCAACAAGCACCGCGAGATGGAGGGGCGGCAGTTGCAGAAGGGGAATGTAATTCACCGTGACGCGTAGTGTACTCGAGATTTTGCCCATCAGATGTAAATGAAAAGTGAGTACATTTGTCCCTGGCGCAAGTAGCACGAGTGCTCTCCATTGGCCTTTGTTCAACGGCCAGTGATGAGCAGTCTGCTCTCGGTCGAGCATGCCCGCAGAGGTGACCGCAACAAAATTGGTATCAGCGTTAGCAGAAACCTGACACTCGCCATGGATTAGAATGCATGTTTGATGCACCGCCTCCCCATCTGCCAAGTTGAGGATTTTGAATGGGGTGGGAATAGACATTGGCTCAAAGGGAGGGACTGCGCGTTTCGTCATTGTCGATATATTTTTTCGTCGGCAATTTCAAAGGAAAACAGATGAGAGGTGGGCAGAAGACAGCAGATATAGTGTTCGGTGGAATCGCTAATCTGCTCTATTTTGCAGGCAACAACAGCCGTGGCCTGCTGCAGGCCTGCTGCCTTGGCCTGGAGCCTTGAAGCATCTCTGGCGGGGCGAAAATAGCCGACTCCCCTTTTTTAAAACAAACGGACACATACCAGCAATGCGATGAAAGGATCAGGAATCAAAGGAAATTCAATGTATCTCGTATAATATCACATTACGTTAATGAACATTATCCTGCTTGCGTGATGAGAAACGGTGTCCGGTGTCCGGTCAAAGAGATTCCAAGTGCATTTAGCGCTAAATGTACGTAGTTAGACCACGATATACTTAAACTATGAGTAGCCGTGTAAGTTTCAGATCCTCCTAAATATAGGGAGGTGAAGATTCGGCTTAGATGTAGCAGGAGAATATCTTGAAGACTCCCACCGTTTTAAGCTGAAGAGGGTATCTTATTGGTCCTACCAGAGCATGGAGTTTAGGCGGAGTATATCATTCTTGTGATGTGTGCAAATTGTGCCTGGATCTGTCAACCTTTTCGCGCACCGCACGCGCCTTGCGCTTGGTTTTGGTGTATCCTTCAATTCCAGCGAGCATGACATACGACTTGCTCATTGAAACGCGGGACATGTCAACACCTTGCTGCTGGAGGGCTCGATGAAACGCACGAAAATTCGCGGCTGGAGGACGATAGTGTCCACTGGTGACATTAGTATGACGCTATTCAAGCTGAAAGATTCTAAGGGTAACCCGTACCTTAGCGGCGCCAGACTTCGCAGTTGACCGTGTTTGATCTTGATCATTCCGGCTGCTGCAATCCGAGCACCACGAAGAAAGGATGAATGCTGGAACGCACCGGACTTTTTGATGCCAATGTATAAGCGAAAGGAAGTATCAGCAACCTGAGCATAATTTAGTGCACATTCGACGACCGAAGTTCCTCATCTTACAAAGAGCCACATGTCTTCTCTCTTAGCCGATTTGCCTAAATGCCGCTTAACGGCAGTCGCTGGATTAGCATGCAATACCTTCTTCATCATTTTCGCAGCCTTATACTCCTCGTCGGTGAAAGGCTTTTGATCTTGCTTGGAAAGGGCGCTATTGAGACTCTGTGCTGCAGACGATGAATTTGAGAGTGATGATGATGACGACGATATACTTGAGGTGGATCCCGAGGGCAAGGTGGTCAAGTTTCCACTAAATTGTGGTACATCATCCTCGATGTCCACAATCCCCTGGAGGCTATCTTTGAAGCGCGCAGTATTCGTCCAGACCGGCTCATTGTTTTTGGCCCACCGGAAGAGTCCGCTTTCGTCTACCGTCACTAGGTAGTTCATACGCTCGTCGCGGGTGAGGTAGCGGACTTGTTCTCTCTCCAGCTTTTCACGTGGGCATTGCGGTATCTGTACGTTTCTCCCGTCCCCTATGTCTAGCCAATAAAAGAAGTTTTCACTTGATGATGAGTTGCGCCAATAGCTGTGGTACCAGCGCAAGTTGCTCCCATGCCGGTGTTTGAGATCAACCATCTCCAGAAAGTATTGTAGATCCATCATCTTTGCAGTTGCCCCGGATGCCATCTCTGTGTTCATGTCTGATCGAGTCCCCGTGGAGTGTGAAACGTCCGACACGCGGTCGTCGCCGCCGGCGCGCCTCGCCACACTAACCGCTCGTTGCCAGTTGCGACGAGCTCGGTTGAAGCCATCTTCGCCCGGTGCTACCCTTGGCCTAGTAGGTTGATGAATTTGGTGCCACTGGGCTTCTCTAAACGCCTATATGGGCAAAACAAACATGTTAGACCTGATTTGGTGCGAGAATTGGCTGTCCATACCTCAACCCATCGCGTAGAAGAAGCCAAGCCGAGCCCCTGTAGCTCTCGTCGCGTTCGGTGACCACGATAGAACCTCTAAGCGATCAGCAGAAATCAGTATCCTAGGCTGGTGATTAGTGTTGTACCTGAATCGTTCGCGCGGCCCCTTCGGTGACGTCATCCGAGGGGGTCGCAGCCTTAGGAATGTTGGTCATGAAGAAGGCGAAGAAAGAAACCCGACCAGAGGTGAATAGGAAGGTGATAGCTGTTCAGAAACCGAGAGGATCAATATCAATATCAAGGAATCACAGTGAGAGTGAGAAAGAGATCAGGAACAGGAAAGGGTTCCAGGATAAAGTGACGTGGGGGCAAGTTTTTCCGTAGCACCTGCTATCTTGACCTCTTCCTGTTCTCTGACCTCTTGCGCCTCACCATCTTCAACACTGTCTCAACTGCTTCGCTTTGACCGATGTAACTGCAGCTATATTAGCTCAAAATACTTATTTGACTCTATTGCTCTCAATTGGATTCCGCCTCATTTGTGCCCCAGCTTGCACGGGATTCCCACTTTCTCCGCACAAAAATATGGGTTGATAGAGAAACTCATATAGTCAGCATGGAGAGAGACATGCTGATCCCCTCAATGAAACTGTTATCTGAAGCATCGGCGAAGATCCCGATTCTAGACGCACAGCGGGGAAATTGTTTCCACATCGAGCTTTGATCCCCGCAACGAGCATCGTGTCCACCTATGACCTCCGCCTATGGCGTTCGCATTTCACTCCGGAAGCTTGCCCGGCCTCAATTGATCCGATCACGTTCTTTGAACCCCCCATGAGGAGACCCTACGTGAGGGGGTAGATCATAGATCAGGCTTACTATATTTACTAGATAAATTTCACGCTTACATCTTGATTCCAATTTCAGTCCTTCTATTCAATTTGACTTAATCAATTTGATCCTTCTTAACCTAATACCATGGCCCCTTCTCTTCACCCTCTCATCGATAACGGCATCACCCCCGGCTCCAGCAGCTTCGCCGGAGGCAAGCTCCACTGCCACTGCGCCTCCAATCCAGTGGAGGTTACCCTGAACAGCAACGTCGCCCACAATCACGCCTGTGGTTGCTCTAAGTGCTGGAAGCCAGCTGGTGCGCTATTTTCTATTGTTGGCGTCGTTCCTCGTGATGCCGTCTCAGTGACAGCGAACGCCTCCAAGCTTTACATCGTGGACAAAGAAGCGACAATCCAACGATATGCTTGCAAGGACTGTGGTGTGCACCTCTTCGGTCGGATCGAGAAGGACCACCCATTCAAGGGACTCGACTTTGTGCATGTGGAACTATCCGATGATAAGGGCTGGCAGGAGCCCCAATTCGCCGGGTTCGTATCCTCTATCATTGAGAAGGGCTCCCATCCCAGAGAAATGGATGAGGTGAGAGCCAAATTCAAGGCAGTTGGATTGCAGACATACGACGTTCTGTCTCCTGCTTTAATGGATCTGATTTCCACTTTCACGGCGCAAAAATCGGGCATCCGATTTGCCAATCTTTGATCGAATTGCCTTGGGATCCAGGAGATGTACTTCATGATGGTCGGTGTTGACAGGGCGAGATGGGTTGGAATTTGTATTCCGAGCCAACGAAAGAAAAAGGGAGTGAATTAGGACGTTGTAGGGTGTCCCTGGGTAGGGTCAAGAACTAGGAATAATTTCTTATGTCAAATCGAATTTAGGAACGAAACCTGCATTATAAAATACAGTTTGGAATTTATCCCAGGTGTTAGCATTCTCATTGTCCTCAATTTCCCCCTGTTATGAAGGAGTAGTGCATGGGCAAGCTGTGACAGAGGAAAAAATGATGAAACTCGAAGCAAATAATTCATAAGACAAGTATTGCCAAACTATTCTCATAATGAAAATACAGTTTGACATCCACTTTGACATTGAAGAAGGGTCTCTTGCCGTATCTGGTATGAGTACTGTACTCTGCTGCTGATTGTATGCTTTATGTCCTACGCTCACCAGTCCACCAAAAACTCATATTCCGGGTGATCCTTTCCATATCTGATTTGCCTCCTCTCCACAAGGTCATGGATGATATCATGCCTGGAACGCCTCTTGATCATGTGGGCTTGAAATCAAATGCGTGCCTTGAGCTTCTCTGCCGTTTCGTGTAGCGGATAATCGTGCTTCGTCTTACTACGGACGCGCTCCCCATCCTGAGGTGTGATATACCGGGCTTCTACCGCTGGATTGTATCCCAGGCCAGAGATTCTCTTGACCTCTTCGTCGGGGATGGCATGACTAACTTGCCCGTCGGCTCGCTTATAGATAGTTACAACGACTGCTCCTCCCAGCCCGAGGTTGTGCTGCAAAGCCACATCAGTGCCTGGAACTAGGCGGTTGTTGGCCCAGCCACGGAGTTGCCAAGTAAGCTCCGCACACTGAGCCAGCCCTGTGGCACCTAAAGGGTGGCCTTTGGAGATCAGCCCGCCGGATGGATTAACGACTAGTCCGTGGCCGCCGTACGTGATATCCCCACGACGAACCATCTCATGCGCTTTCCCTGGCTCCGAGAAGCCAAGTGCGTCAAGGAGCAGTAGCTCGTTTGTAGAAAAGCAGTCGTGGAGCTCGCATACCTTGATATCTTTCGGTCTGACACTAGCCTCTTCCATTGCGAGCCGGGCAGCTTGGCGCGACATATTGAATCCGACAAGGTCTATGGCGCTTCGGGAATATACCTCTGGTCCATCAGTCAAGAGTTGCTGACCAGCCATATGAATGGCTTGAGACTTCAGATGAGGACGTGCATCCAAAAACCGCTGAGAGACAATGATTGCCGCTGCAGCGCCGTCACTCGTTGGAGAGCACTGCAGCTTGGTCAGAGGCCCATAGATTTGGGTCTTCGGATCCAGGATTTGCTCTAAAGAGTACGCAGTGCGAAACTGGGCATAAGGGTTTCGCTGCGAGTGCTCGTGCGACACGCGAGCGATCTCAGCGAAATCTTCAACCTTGGCGCCGTATCTGTTCGTATGGTCAGAAGCAGGAATTCGATCTCGATTGGGTATCCTACTTTTGCATATATTCTTGTCCGGCATTGCCAAAATACTGCGCATTTCGGGGACTCTGGTGTTTACCGAACGTGTCCTCCATCATCTTGGTCGATGGGCCTAATGGACTGGGCCGGTCGTCCCACACACTCTTGATTGACCCGGGGCGCATTTGCTCAAAGCCAACGACAAGCACACAGTCCGCCTGGCCTCCCTTTACTAGGGTGCGTGCTAGATGAAGACCCGTCGATCCAGTCGCACAGGCATTGTTGGTATTGTAAATCGGGATACCGGTCATTCCTAACTGATACATGATCCGTTGACCGGAAGTTGTGTCGCCATAGCAGTAGCAGGCCACACCTGCCTGGACATTATCGTATGTAATATGTGCGTCAATGAGAGCTTTGACTGCCGCCTCATAGCCTAGTTCTGGGTCTAGGAACAGTAACGGTAAGCCAGGTTCCTTCGATAGAGATGGTAGTCTTGAGGATCTTACATTCACGTATGCGACGTGGCTTCAAGAACTGGGTCATTCCCACCCCTAAAACATAAGCTTGTGAAGACATGATGAAGATGCGCGTTGAGCTCAATTGTCGGCAAGTTTATGTGACAGGCATAAAGACTGGCATTTATGCAAATGGGCCACTTAACCGAGCTTCCGAGGCACGTTGACTTCCCCTCCTCTTTCATCATGAAGCCGACCATATAATACGCCTTACAATATGCCGACTCAGGTATGTATTCTGTAATTGAGAATCACTAAATCTTTCATACAGCCGATCTAGATCCCCCGCATTTCTCCCCACACTACTCCGTACGGAGTTGACAAATTTGCACCATATACTCCGTGGTCCGGCTTCGCGTTGGATTGCAAAGAACAATTATCATGTCTGATACTCCTCATTCCAGGCCACCAACAAATGTGTTCAAATTGTCGTTCCCCAGACCAAAAGTTCTTCTAGTGACAATCGACCGCGAGAAACAGCGAAATTCACTACCTGCCGAGGCTCATTGGGAAGGCCATACCATCTTCTCCTGGTTTGACGATGAACCCAGCTTGCTAGTGGCCATAGTCACTGGAGCTGGCGACAAAGCATTCTGTGCCGGACAAGATTTGGCAGAGCAGGCTTCTTCTCGCGGCCCCAAGACTACCGCTCAAGTCGCGGTGATGAATCACCCGCCCACAGGATTCATGGGTCTCAGTCAACGCAAAGGCAAAAAGCCTATTATCGCTGCGGTCAATGGGTTTGCCCTTGGTGGTGGATTTGAGATATGCCTCAATTGGTACGTTGAGTATGGAGATGACCGTAGGCGTTATGTGCTCGGAATTGATCATTTGTGTAGTGATATGGTAGTTGCTTCCCCTAAAGCCCTTTTCGGATTGCCAGAGGTTGCTGTTGGATTATATGCAGCTGCCGGTGGCTTGCCCAGACTCATGCGAATCGTGGGTCTTCAGCTCGCCTCTGAAATCGCAATGACCGGCCGAAAATTGACAGCCCAAGAGGCACTAGAGTATCGGATTATCAATCGGATCTCCCAAACTCCTCAGTCGGTCGTGGATGAATGTTTAGACTTAGCGAGTCAGATCACCAGTTTTTCTCCTGATGGGATCATTGTTACGCGTCAGGGGTTACGGGAGGCGTGGGAGAATGCAAGCGTGGAGCATGCCACTTCACGGACTAGGCAGGAGTATGTAAATCGCTTGGTTGCGGGCGAGAATTTCAAGATTGGAGTTGAGGCATTCACAAAAAAACTGAAACCTCAGTGGGCTCCATCGCGTCTATAGGAATTATGAGCTTTCTAGATCAGCGACACTTCGGGCATTGCGGAATACCACTGGAACAGGCTTAATTGTACTTAAGTATACTCTCTTTCACAACTCAATAACCTACCTAAGTATAACTTGGTATACAGGGTAATGTGCAATCCTGGTCATCCCCCGCAGCTATAAGCCAATGTATCATCACAGCCTGCTGCTCGGGCCGAGGGAGGTTGTGCATTCGCCACTCGGTCACTATTTCTCAAACGCACATCCCTCGTGGAAGCTATGATTCCGACTTATCACTATAGTTTAGCAATATGCAGCCAGTTATTATTGGGGTTGCAGACATCAGGCATCGATCGGTCGCTATTGAAGATGCCAAGGAGCCTGCGTCCTTGATGCTAGAGGCCATCCAAGGCGCTATCCACGACGCAACCAGCTCGGAAGGTACTGCACAGCTACTTCGGGAGAGTATCGACAGCATCAGTGTCGTCAAGACTTGGACCTGGCCTTATCACAACTTGCCTGGACTTTTGGCCAAAAAGCTAGGGGTCAATCCCAGACACGAGATATATAGCGACCATGGGGGAAATCAACCGGCGAGACTCCTTGATGAAGCTGCCCGTCAGATTTCACGGGGAGAAGTGAATGTGGCAGTACTTACGGGAGGTGAAGCCTTGGCCTCTTGTGAGTGTGGATATATTTCATTCTTAGCCTTGCGCCCTACTGATGAATGCGCAGTGGCCTCATGCGTCAAGCAGGGCAAAATGCCACCTCCGGGCTGGTCATCTCCAGCTCAAAGTGTGACTGACGTTTTTTCTCCCACGAAAATAGAGCCCAAAAAAGGTATATATTCCATCAATTCGGTAGATCTCTTTACTGATGATGTGAAACATAGACAATGCAGGACTTCATTCTATGGGATCGCCAATCCATGTATATCCACTGTATGAAAATGGGTTCCGAGCTCATCGTCAACAGTCCCTCCAAGACAATCACAACGAGTCAGCAGTCTTGTACGCCTCCTTTAGTAAAGTCGCATCGCAAAATCCATACTCTTGGAATTATGACACCGAGGCCGAGAGTGTTACTTCTATTGCCACTGTTTCCAAAAGGAACCGTCTGATCTGCTTTCCGTGTATGTCCCGTCCCATTGATCATCAAAAGACATAGAAGCTAAACATCACAGATCCGCTCTTGATGAATGCTTTCAACTCTGTCAACCTAGCGTCGGCTTGTATCTTGACGACAACCAAATTTGCAAGACAACTTCAGATACCCGAGCACATGTGGATTTACCCCCTCGGTGGTGCAGGGTTCAAGGAACGCGATCCATGTAAGTTTGGATTATTATCTGCGCGCACTCCAAAGTGACTGACATGACATTGCTCCCCATTTAGTTTGGGAAAGACCTGGATTTGCTCAAAGTGCAGCGATCTCACGATCTCTAGATACGTGCCTTAGCGCAAGTCAACTCACACCCACGGATATTGATCTCTATGATTTTTACTCGTACACATTCCCACTTGCTTAGCCTGAGACTGATGCCCACTCGCTGACACCCTAATAGATGCTTCCCGATTGTGCCCAAGCTTGCATGTCATCACCTGGGAATATCGATTACGGATCCGCAAAAGCCTATCACCCTGTTAGGCGGCCTTACTTCATTTGGAGGAGCGGGAAATAACTACTCGATGCATGTATGATCTCCTTGTCCCTGCTGAGACTGATGGATATCCTGCTCACTTTGCTGCCTAGGCTATCACTGAAATGACTCGCCAGCTCCGTGGAGGCTCCGGCCAAAATGGACTGATCCTCGCCAACGGTGGCGTGTTATCATATCAGCATGCCATCTGCCTTTCTTCTTCGCCGAGAAAGGGGATAGCTTATCCCGATATCGAAACTTCTCAATGCGTCGAGCCTGAACCCATTCCACCTTTTGACTATGAAGCCGAAGGACCAGCAACAATCGAGGTTAGTTTGACAACATGCATCTTTACTCTTCATCTCCTGGGCGCTTCGCGCGCTTGGGGCCACTGACTGTCATTAGACATATACTATTGAGTTCAATCGAGATGGTACTCCATTGCGAGCCTGCATCGTAGGCAGATTGACTGATAATAATCACCGATTCCTGGCCAACGAGGGCAACCACGCGACTCTCCTACGACTGTGCGCTTCAAACGAGGAACCAATAGGGAAATGTGGCTGGGTGACTCCTGATCCCCTAGGGAAAGAGGGACATAGGAGGAACCTATTCTCTTTGCATAGCACCCCTAGGCTTTAAAAATGAATTTCGCAATTAGATCTCCAAATTCTTTCTTGGACAGAGACCAAGACGTGATTTGTTGCTGTAAGCCCAGGATGAAACATCTGGTCCTGCAATGCGAGCAATTCCAGATGAGTGCCTTGAAGCTGGCTTAGTTGTTCTTATCCCCTCATAACCGCCTCGTTAGTGCTCGGCTTGTTCTCCATCCTCGGCTCAATCGACGGTTTGCATTACCCGATGAGATGGCTGTGCTGAAAGATTTATTTTGCTGTTCTACAATGTCGTCATGATAATGGCACGCGTAAGAAGCTAAACTGTGTTGATGGCCCTATCTACCTTCAGATAGATCCCCACGAATCCCTCGATTATTCCCGTCAAAAACGAGTCGCTTGCATAATATCCCACGCTCCTTACAAGCGCGTGGTACTACGTTCCTCTCAGACCCCCCTGATATGTCCGAGTCCTAGGTAGAGAGACAGCTCGGGGACAAAATATTGACACGTCTTTGTTTGAAAGTCAAGTATCGCTACTGTCGAATGTGGCGATGTCGTGGCTGAACGTGGCCGAATACGCGAAGCGGTGGGATACGGAGCATCCAAGCATTGTCCCCTATCAAGCCTTTAAGACAAAAAATGGCTGCTGGATTATAGGTGCTACGAACAATCACCAGTTTCAAATACTTTGTCGGCTGATAAAGCGATCGGACTTGGCGAAAGACCCACGCGTTGTTGACAATGGCTCTCAAGTCCAAAATCGGACGGGGCTGAAAGAAATATTGGGACCAATCCTCAGCGAAATGACCACAAACGACTGGCTCGCTCGTCTAGATGGCAGTGGAATGCCGTATCGTCCTGCCAGTACGATAGAAGAAGTATTCTCTCAACCACAAACCGCAGCAAGGGATTTGATGCACATTCTTTCACACAAAGCCTCGGTCTCTGGTCAGATAAAATTACTAAGTTTGAGCTTCGTGTGAGCCTCCCCTTGTATAAACGAGTCCTCATAATTCTGTAGGATTCCCTGTCAAGTTGATTGAGACCAAGCCTGAAATTCGGCGATCGCCCCCAACTTTGAGAGAGCATACCGATTCCACGCTGGGGGAAATGGGATTCTCGCCAAAAGAGATTAGAGTGATGCGCGAGCAGGGAATTGTATGACAATCACCTTGGAACGCTTTCGCCCTCTTTCGCCCTCTGTCTCTATCCAATGTCCTGATTTAGTATGTATCATTGAGATCACAGACTCAACATAGGGAGGCTTTCACTATCTTTGACCTTGATTTACAGGACGAATTTTGAACCGACTATTATATTCTTCTCCTTAGTTTTCCTTCGAGGCCTACAAAATATATCTTTGCCAACATACCAACAGACTGCGTCTAGATGGTTGGCGTATATATTTTCAATACCAACTTGCTAACACTTCCCTCAAACAGTGCACACATTTAGAGACTTTCTATCTTCGTTTGTGTTTCCTTTTTCTCAAACCAAGCTAAAGAGACGATTCTACTTACCTGAACAAGTGTCTGGATATATGCTCTGTACGGATTACGGAATATCTAGTGCTACTATTGCGTTCAGCGCTGACCTGCGGGCCGTGGAGCTTGTGTGCGAAGCGCCAGGAGCAAACAATGCGCCACCATCTTCGACTGTGTCCAACCAAAATCACCCCTTGTTTGAGACAATCTAGGCAAAGCTGAGCTCAGATACTTGCTCCGACCTTGTTAATCTTACGGAGTAACGTCATTCTCCTAGTACTTCGTTGTGGCTAGCTGGGACAACGAACCCCAGTTCGCGCCAACAGTCAATTATGCAGCCCAAATGAAGATTTCACACTGCCATTGGTGATTTCCAGGGCTGGTTGGGTTCTCTTCATTTGACGATGAAGGTGGCAGCAGAATCCAGCTGGTAATGCAAATTGGGATGTTGACTGCATCAATGGACTTTGACTGGGAACGAATCCCAGTATCATTTGGTCGTCAGTTATTTCCTTGCACTGCACAAATAGTCAAGAGAATTGATTCATTTGCGAAGCGAGAGATAATCCTTTATACGAGGCTTGCATTTGATGTGACAAGACGACAGGTGCACCAATGTGCCCGTAAACCGTATTTCAGTGTCGATCAATATTGGTTTATGCTGTCCCACCATCACAGAGTGGATTGGAAATCCTATAAGACAGTGAGCTTCACCATTAACAGTTGTCTTTCCATGCTTATAAGCTCGAATGCACCTCTTCGGTCGTCTGAGAAAAAGATCCTCAAAACGCTGTGTTGCTAGTATTGCCTCAACAGTTCAGCCAGATAAGATGGCATCTGAATCCGTCCATGAGTACTACCAAATTAAAGCCCGGTTTCCAGTCAAAGATTCCAATTCGGAGAATGGCATCAACCGAATGGTCTTTGTTCGACAGGATATCGATGAATGGAGCGGCAAGAAGTCAAACAAACGACAAGTTGATCTTTTCATTCTGGCCTTGGACAAGTTCCAGAAATTGGATCCCGCCGAAAAACTATCCTACTTCCAGATTGCTGGTGAGTCTCGATATCTAAGGGCTCTTTCTAAATCACGTATGTTAAATTAAACTATACAAGGTGTCCATGGACAGCCCTTCGTACGTTGGGATGATCCGAGCCCAGAGCCCATGAAGAATGGCTATTGTTTCCATTCCCATGTTATATTTCCCATCTGGCACCGACCCTATGTTTTCTTGTTTGAGGTATGTTTTCTTTTTGCCTGGAATGATATGGAATATCACTGATTCTCCGACAGCAAGTCGTGTATGACATCATGGTGAAGGATATTATCCCTCAGTTCCCAGAAGCCCATCAAGCTGTATGGCGTCAACAAGCTGAATCATGGCGCCTTCCTTTCTGGGATTGGGCACGGAATGGCCGTGTGCCTGATCTAGCAAAATACCCTACCGTCACTGTTCCCAGACCTGAAGGTGGATCGGTGCGGATTGACAACCCCTTATTCCAATTCCGCATGCCTACAGACAGGCCCATGCGAAGCGAGGGGGTAGGAACCGAGAACACATGGGAGAACGAGACGGAACAAGAAGAGTATAGAAACGTAGGTGAGACCTGAGAACCTATGCAAAACTATGGACTAACGAAATCAGTTTGGCAATGCAATCGGAACCAGCCGTTGGCCCGACGAAGAGGACCAAAATCCCACCAGTGAAGGTTGGCGGCATGGTGTAGTCAACAATCGTAAAGTGGCAGATGCTTTCAATGCCCACGAAGGGTACAATGACAAGAATCATGGTCCTGCAGCTGAGATGGTGTATCGATTACTCACCGTCCCTATGGATTATACCACCTTTGCGAGCACCAATCCAACCTCGAAAGACCAAAGCGTCGAGGAAGATCTGAATATTGAATATGTGAGTAACTTGATTCTCCTTCATTTCAGCAGAGTAACTCATCTCAGATTTAGATCCATAACAACATGTGAGTTGTGTGTGCTCTTAAGAGTGCCAGTAAAGGATATATCCATAGGGAAACATGGCTTGCTGGTGCTGTATGTCGCGTCAAGCACTAACATTCCCTCTCTTCTTACAGCCACGGTTGGACAGGTGACGCGGGACATATGGGAAATGTACCTGTCGCCTCCTTTGATCCTCTGTTTTTCTTGCATCACTGGTATGTTTCCAGTCTTCTTTGATAGACTGAAGAAAGATGACTGACTCCAACTTTCTTTGCAGCAATATCGATCGTCTTTTCGCAATCTGGCAGGCACTCAACCCAGACAAATGGCTGACGAACATCCCTGCCGACAACGCTACGATTCGTGATTCGTACGGCAAGGAACATATTGTCAATGGCAGCACTCCGCTTCAACCATTTAGGAAAGATGCCGCAGGTAACTATTGGACTCCCGATGAAGTCAGATACCCCCCAAATCTAGGGTATTCCTATCCGGAACTGCCACGGTGGGACGCTAAATACCGCCATGAGGACGGAACTCTCAACGAAGCCCTCTTTCAACAGAACATTATCACTATCGTGAACACATTATATGGTGTGTCGCGTGACTTAGCATTGGACCCAAAAGTCCCACTCCCAAAAGGCGTGGATACCATTGACGGAGGACTTCGAGTTACTGACTTTGCCTTCAGTATTCGGTTCTTGAAGTACGCGGTATTCCAATTAAATCTGTTAGGCTTCATATAACAGATTAGAACTGAACTAACTACCAATCATATAGATACGCATTTGGAGGGCAGCCTTTCTGGGTCAAGCTATATCTCGCCCAGGAGGATGGCATTCAAACCCCACTCACGGACTTAATCGCTGAAGTATATAATTTCAGCCAAAAGCCTGAGTTAGATGGCTCGTCAATCTGTGGAAATTGCACAAAAGGACAAAAGTCAGGCGTGAAGTCGACTGCTTATATTCCAATCACCCCTGTCCTCTTCAAGCTCGTGAGAAGCGGACGCAAGCTACAGTCACTAACTCGCGACGAAGTTCTAGCTTACATTAGAAAGCACGCATACTAGCGCGTAGTCAAGGTAAGGGAGTTGTGACCTTGCTTTTCACACCGGTTTGCAACTCACTAATCTTTGGCAGCACGGGAAAGAGATGCCTCGTTATGAAGTTCAAAAACTAGACTTGGAAATCATTGGAAGTAGCAATGACACAAAGCACTTTGAAAATCCCGCTATTCCTCCATCATTCGAGAACTTCAAGGAAGAACCGACTATCAGCGGTGGTGCAGATGGAGCGCTTGATCCGGAGTTGAAACAGCCAAAGACTGACCCCCGGCTCCTCGGTAAGTACTCAATCCGATATTGAAAGGCGAGTGCTAACTTCAATCAGACCCAAGCGAGCAAGGGCAAATCTGTCCCTTCATGGCAGTCTCCAATTCCAGCAGCATCTGAAAGCGGATAGTGTCATTCTTCTGGAATCATCAAGCATGGATCCTATCAAGCCCAACGAGGGCATAGATATGACTCAAATCTCTATCACAGATGCGGAGAACGACATCATCTTCCATATTTCCATCCGGAGAGGTCAAGGTCAAATCATATTCAACTCTAAGATTGGTGGATCATGGGGCGAGGAGGAACGCATCGACATCGGCCATCGATTTGAGAGCGAAGATGGTGCCACAATTTTGATCTATGACTAAGGTGACGGCTTTGAAGTCTCTATTGACTGGATCCACGCCATCTGGTTTGCCAAACGCGTCAAGCGAAGTACCCCTCAAACAATCTGGTATGACCTTGGTGACACGGAGGGTACTTCCATCTTCTCTGAGGATCTTGAAGTGCGCACCTATCCTTCGATGAAAGCCTTGTTCCTTCAAAAGCATGCCCACGAGGAGGAGAAGTGAAAAGAGTCTCGTCTTCCCGCACGTAATACTCTCGGGGCTTTTCCATGTATGAGCTTTCTCTTTATTATTCGCGCGATTGGTAGCGGAGAACGAAGAGATAGCGAAAATTGAGTTGAGCTCATTGGTGACATTGACGATAATATCAGTCAAAATCCACTTTCTTGGTGTGGATATAAGAGTATATATCTTTGGACAGTAATTGGGAGACGGTTTCGAGAATTGCTTGGAGGAGCTGCAAGGATAAGAGGATACGATGAGGATAATGATTCCGACTGTGTTCAAGTTCATAGTCATATCTTCTGCCCGAGATGAGTTGTGGTGCGAACATCCAAATAAATCATTTGAATGGTCAAGAGATCTTGTCACCAACTTTGGATGTTCATATACAGGCGGGGCTGTGAATGGCCCTCGGATGAGGCGATTCCCCAGTTCCCGGAGAAACCCAAGGTCTTGCAACATAAGACAACTACTGACAAACTAATGTGGAAGTTCGTATGCCCAACACCTCAGTCGCTATTGCAGACTTTCATGTGGTTCAAATTCCATGTCGTGTTGTTGAATATGGTTCAAGGTTGGAGTTACAGATTGGATCTGATCAGCCACAGTGTACTACCTCAGACCACCAGAAAAGCGAGATGTTGCGAAATTTCAATACTCTTGCTCAGTGATCTGCAATTATTTCACCATCTCTGGTCTCCCTGCACAGCCCTATTTTACACATTCAGAGTGTGACATCAAACCTCTCTGGCTCAATTCTTGAGTGTCTTAGAAATATGTTCAGCCAGACTGAGGAGTTCCTCATCTTGCATATTTCTACCCACAAGCTGCACACAGCACGGAGCACCCTCAATCTCATCAGGCAAATCTTCGAATGGGGATCAGCATATGTTTCGACGAGCATGGTTGAGAGTGATCTTGAAACTTACACTGAGGCTTGTAATCGACGCTCCGGATAAATTCTATATCGGCGCTCTTCATAGCTTTCCCGTACGGAATGATACAGCTTGGGTACTGTGATGGTGAGTATAATTGCGGTGGTAGAGTTAGCAGGGGCGACGTACGTCCATCACATTCCAAAGTACCGTGTAAGGCACAAACCCAAAAACATCATGTGGCTGCGCAGTTCCTTGGTAGCCGGGCATGATGATGGCATCCACTTTTGCTTCGAGCAGTAGCGAGCGAAATTCTTCCTTCAAATAACTACGCTGCTCATTGAGTTCATACAATCCCTCAAGTGTCAACGGTGCGTAGTTGTAAGGCATAGCACTATGCGGAAGAGATGTCGATGCCAATGCAGGAATGGTAGGCTCCCCACTGGCAGCAATGTGCTTAAAAGCAGTCCGAGCTGGATCCATTGCGAAGAGGCGGAATGCCAACGCACAGGCATCACGAATATGTGGCGTGTCAAGGGAAACAATCTCAATCCCGGCTGCTTGAAGTTTTTGGGTTGCATTTGTAAGGGTGCGCAAAATGGGTGGATGTAGAGGGAAATTAGGGTCCTCCTGGATAATCCCAAGGCGCAAAGCAGACTTACGAGCTATGCTGCGCCACGAAGAGAATATCACAGTAGAGTCCAATTGCCACGGGTCAGAGTTGACCATCAGTCTCATCAATAGCGCTAAATCCCTGACTGATGTTGCTAGAGGTCCCGCACAGGCTTTGATACCGGCCAGCCCCCCACGAGAAGAGCTTGTTTGTCCTCCATATGGAATACGATCTGCAGAAGGTCGAAAGGCATAGATTCCGTTACAAATGGCCGGAATTCGGATAGAACCAGCGATATCTGTAGCCATGCCTAGGACGGATCCTCGCATGGCAATCAATGCCCCTTCTCCACCAGAGGATCCACCAGCCGTGAGATTCGATCGATGAGGGTTGAGGGTACGACCAAAGACGCAATTATGGGAATCGGCAGCCTGGTCATTTGAGTGACCACAACCCATTGGGAACTGTAGTGTTACTCACCATCATGGTCTGGGGAACGTTTGTTTTCACATATGGAATCGCCCCTAGGTTAATCAAAATCTGAACTGCCGGGGAGTTTGCCTTCGCAGGTTCATTGTTGATAAACGACGTGAATCCGATTGTAGAGGGGACACCCTTGATGTTAAAGCAGTCCTTTATATCACATCGATCAGCCCGCTTGCACTATCTAAGATTCATGGTTTGCCCATTACCTTGAAGCTCACTGGCAATCCGTGCAATGGCCCGACTGGGGCTCCAGTTGCGATCAATATTCTATCCAGTTCCTCCGCACGCTGCAAAGCTCTTTCAAAGAAAGTCTCGGTAAGGCATCGAGTCTATGCGCCATCCAAATCAGTCGGTGTTTTGAAGAATCACAAATACAAGAACCTCGAACCCAACAGAATACATACCAGTTGTTGTGCAATCGCTGCGCGGATGCAAAAGGCCTCGGTTACCTCATAGGCCGAAAGCTCTTGACTATGGATCTTTGCCAGTAGATCAGTCGCGTCATACTGCTCAGTTATCTCGAGTTGCTTCGCGGACAAGATTCCCGACTGGCGGGGAATATCTAGGACATTGATGCCAGATATTTCGGAGGTTTGAGCCAACTCTTCCGGCAGGCGCCATGCATCCGGTATTTTCGCGGTGGCATCGGCTTGTTTCTGGCTGACAAGCACTTCCCAAGCCTGAGACATTTTGATTCATGTATGTCTATTATTGGTGATAGAAATTAGATGTCCAAAGAGGAAAGGATAAGATGATTCGGAAGAAAACACAGAAAGGCTGGTGTGGTAGGGAAAGAAACGGGGTGGGGGAGGGAGGGGGAGAGTAAGAAGAGTACAAGGGATTGATACTTCAATGCCGAGAAAAGAACTAGACAACCATCTAGTGACCAGCAAGTTCACCAAGGCGAGTCTTCACCTTGTCGTCATCTCCTTAGACGTGGATGAACTCAGGATTCTGTGCTTGATTTCACTACGCTTTTTCTCTTCACCTAACGGTAATAGACTGGAAACTCAACATTCCCCAGGCTATTACCCAGTTCAACGCATTTCATAGTGAAATGTTAGAATCGGATCTTGAGATCTTTGCAGCAATCGAGGGTCAATATAGTTTCGGGAGAAATACTCCGTTGATTCTCTTCAATGAGAAACGCTAGACTATACAACCGGTTCACTTGCTGCATGCTTTTCTTCTTCATGTTGTAGGCTTCCGTCTTCAACTCCTCAATAGCCCTGGAGAGAGACCGTCTGGATAGATCTCAGAAGGGATATTATCATCCGGGCAATTTCGACAGTTTCACGGCTCATCTTGATCGAGATCGGGAAATATACAATGGAAAGAGTTCGGCTGCCGTGTGGATGTGCCTGCTTTGGACAAGTTTGTGTTTGCACTGTTTTGGTTTCTGGCCTGAGATTTCAGGTCATAAGCTCTCGAGCGGTCTTCGAGGCTCGTGGAAGCCTCGAGGACACTTCGGGAGTATATAAGGTACACTTGAGATGTACCACCATTTGTGTTGTCAAGGCAGGTTTTGAACCGCTGAAGTGTATGGCAGCATGTGTTTAGTCCGCTAAATCTATCGAGTTTATCAAATTATCATCAATCATCATTCGATACTATGGTCACTGCAGTTTTCTTAGTAGAAATAACTAGTTAACTATTTCTCCCTTGGTCAATTACCAATATCACGGTTTTTTATCCATCTGCCCCCTAAGAATATATCGATCTACCAAGATCGATCTCTGAGTCCTCTCTCGTGTCAAACCCTGCTAACTCAGCCCATTGGTGTTTCATTTCTTGCATCATCCAGGAGGTGCGCCACCCAAGAACCTTTTCTACTCGAATCAAAAACTCCAATGATCCTTGCTGCTGAAGTTTGTGTCGTAAGCAGTAGCCAACTTCAAGCGTGTCAGTCCATTGAATAGCTTCAGGCATCGGGAATCAAACTAACAACGATGTAGAAGATGCGACGCCATGAAGTAGGCATTATCCACGCTTTCATTGGATAATGAAAGACCGATAACCACAAGAAGATGATCGGCAATCGTCTTCTATTATCAAAATGAGCATGTAAATCCAGCGTGGGAGGAGAGCCTTTCGCTTACTTCCTTCGCGCGTCTCGAACGAGCCATTTCGTAATCGCTCATATTCTGGGCTGGGGACTCCGATAGAGCCAGAAAAATACATGCTGTGTGATAATACTGCATCCCGACCACTGTGATCACAGTCAATACCCGTCGCTTTTTTGACAGTTCACCTGATACTGAAGGCTTACCTGCAGGCGGCGATATCATCCATAGCTCTGGAAATGGCCGGTGGGCTGCCGTGCTCGCCGCTTGGTATCGAATGGGCTGCCAAGTGGGTGGTTTTGTCTCATTCCACTTGTTCACGCAGTGTGATATCTGATGCCAGGTCTGCTGGTCCACAATATTCCCGGGCGCATTGCAGTACAGTTGCAGAATCCGCGCGCAATGGTAGATGATCATATTAGCGGAGGCAGCATCATCGTGACGGTGGAAGATCGACGAGCGCTCATAGTTTTCCATATCCAGCTGCAAAGGTTGATATTGGACTACCGATGCATAGATAGCTTGTCGTAAGAACTGCCAACTCACTGCCTCTGCCACTCCACCAGAGGATGCAGATTGTGCCATGAGATTCACTAAATGATTGGACCCCAGTAAGTGAAACTTTTGGTCGGTATTATTATCCAGCTCCTCGTATATACGGAGAATCACAACTGTAATGAGCATGTTCTCGTTGCAGTGGGTCTCGGCTAGATTCAATGCCGCAATCAACAGTTCTAAGCATTGCCCATGATACGCTGAGGCCTCCCAGTCCTCTTCATTGGTCACAATCGCATCATGGCGTGCAGACAGTGCCAATATGGCTTTCAGCAACATTTCGTTCTCCAATGCCCGTTTTGGAACTTCCGTGCTGAAATGCGAGTAGACATCACAGATATCCGCCTAGGAGTGTCAGAGTATCATCTACCCAAGAATCTCGCGACTCACCCATGGTGCTATTTTCTGGATAAAGTGACGCACCAGCGATGCCTCCCTTAGTGAGAGCGCAAGCCCATTATCTCGCGGCCTGGTGAGACTAATGGTGCCGCCTTGGGGGGATGCGCCCTCAGGTACCGAGCTCTGAACTTCTGGATGATTTCTGCTGTGCGAGAGATCTTGAACATATCCATGGGCTCCAACGCTTCTCCGTCTCTCTCGAGTGCTTGCTTCTGATGGAGTGGATATATCGTCCAGTGATTTATGATCTTCTAGCAGAAATGTCACTAGGTATCATCAGTAGTGCACCAAGGCGGCATGGTATGAGCGCCTACGGGGCTGTGCCACATCCACCCAGACTTGCTCTTTATCCCATTCTAGGACGGGTTGAGCAAACTCTCTATTCACTTCGGGATCAACGTGGCGAGCTGGTCTGAACTGGAAGCGAGGATCGAGATGACACTCCCGACCAAGTCGGAAACAAGGCGTGCAAGATGGTGCACCGGTAGGAATCACACAACGTATGTGGCGATAGCGACACCTTCGACAACCCTTTCCTACTCTCATAAGGACATCAATCTGCGATGATTAGCTTTTGAGACTCATACCATCAATCCGGGGTAGCCTCTCCCTTCAATGCACAAGTACAACTATAATCCCTCAGGTACCGGTATATCGGCGACCTCGGGAACTCCCCGCAAATGCTGAGTCATCACAAACCCATGCAGGTGGAAGCCCCACGCCGAACCGTGGATGTCTCGGTCCAGACCCAAGGTTGTTATGGTTCTTCTGGGTACCCGTGCAGGAAGGTACAAAGGGACACGGCAACAGCTTTTTACTACATCACTCGTTCTATACCTACATGCATAAGCTATGAGTAGAGAGAATATCTCTTCTCGGAGATCAAAACTTGGAAGGAATCAGTATCTCTGACACTCTGCTAAAATAAGAGGGTGATGTCAGTTGAGACAACGGGATCAATCCTGCTGCCTATTGCTATTTATTCTCCAACGCAATCAACAAACAGGAGATACTTGGTGCCACGCAGATATATCTCATGTACCAAGAGCAATGATCACAGAGCCTGTTGATTTGGTTTTGAACCAGGAGCTGGGATGAATGCTGCAGTTTGGCGGAATTGTGCATCTGAGATTCGAGGGATTCAGACCGAATTTGATATGTGCAATAGGCAATCTACGTCAATAGGTCTTGGCTAACCAATCAACACGACGAAGAACCCGGAGAGAAATCTCCCAAGACTCGATCGACAGGCTCGAAAGGCACGGGCGAGACTCAGGGCCAAGGCCGAGGGCTTCGACTGCGCCTCACTCCCTTATGAACCTTTTATATACAAATTCCCACTGCCTTCGCGCACACGTTCTTATTGTTGGAAATCATTACAGCGCAAATAACATCCGGATGATTGTCGTCCTTCTGCTCATCGCCAGTCTATGGCAAATTGTAGTCGCTGAATCCAATGCTTGTAAGTCGCCCCCCATTGGTGCCCAAGGGTATAGCTCATTCCGCTCAGGTTCAAGTACTGTAACCATCTCGAGCCAAAATGATGCCAATAAACTGAACAGTTGCGACACATTCGAGGGAAGCGTTATAATATCGGCGACCGCTAGCGGGGTGATCACCATCAACAATGTGGAGGAGATTAAGGGCGCATTCATGGTGGAAGAGTCATCGGAGGTCACGGAGATCCTCGCTCCTAATTTGGAAACTGTGCAGGGAGCCATCACTCTGAGGAACCTCAACTCTCTGACAACCATCACTATGGGCGCGCTATCCCAGATTTCCAGTATGACAATCACGGGGAATCCCAAACTGAAATCTCTGGCGTTTCAAGAATTGGAGGAAGTCGGGGGGCAGTTGGAATTGAGAGGAACATTCGATAGGTATGCTTGTAATACTTCCAGACATGTTCGAGCTCTGGCTAATTGACGTATTAGCGTGTCGTTACCTTCTTTGGATCAAGTCAAAGGTCAGACAACAATCAGAGGCAGCAGTTCAATGGCATGCAGTGCATTGGACAGTTTGAAATCCGATGGGGTCTTCAAAGGCGGATATTCTTGCTCGAAGAGCTCGACGGGTCTTAGTCCAGGAGCCAAGGGCGGTATTGCAGCAGGGGTGATCATCGGTGTTCTTTTGATTGTCGTCATCCTCTGGTTTATGCTCAGGCAGCGTCACCAGAAGCAGAGAGCTCTTGTCGCCCAACCAACCGTCCAATCTTCGTCTACGGCATCTGCTGTAATGACAAATGAAGAGAAGACTCCCATTTCGACTCACACCATCTCTCCTCAAAGTATATCGCTTCCAAGTGAATCGCACAATACCTTGCCTCGAAAGCCCGTAGGATCAGCAGTGTTTTTGGACAGTCACTCAATCTACGAGGCTCCGAACGGATCGACACCAATCCAAGAGTATCACGAGCTAGACGCAGGTCCAGTTTCGAGTTCTCACCAACAACCAATTCATGCCGCCTAGGATGATACTGACGAATTATTGATGAAAGGAGAACGCTATAGAGCACAACTGACAGTGCCGATGGCATGAGTGGCATGTAAAATTTTATGCAATATACCCTCTTTCGAATGCGATGTGTACATAGGTACCAACGGGAAACCAATATTTCTCTACATACGAGCACAATGGTGTTTTTTCTCTCAGGACATTATGATCCATTAATGCACTTCTCTCACTATTTACAATCTGAAGTCCATTGATAGATGGGCCCGTAGCCCGGTGTAGAATTATATCTTGCATTGTACTTATAGACATCGGTGAGTTGACAATGCCCCAAGTAGATTGCATATCACACTATAGATCAACGCCAGAGATATTAAGATGAATTATATTGACATTACATGGAGTGTATGGAGATATCATATTGACTTTGTTCATTGTTATCATTATTCTCGCATCTTAACAGGTTAACCCCAGCACATCTAAACACCCAGGATGACCTTGTGGTCAGCGGGCTTCTCCTCAGGCTCGCCGAAGATGTTAATATTCCAGCGAGGCTTGTTGGCGGTATAAGGGGTGTTGTAGCGCTTCCGGTTCTCACCCAGGGCGCTGACCTTCTGAACCTCCTCGGCGGTGAGTTCGATCTCCTTGAAGTTGTCACGAATGCGAGAAGGCGTAACCGACTTGGGGATGACGCTATGTCCACCGACCTGCGACCAGGCGAGACTTCAGAACTGTTAGCTTTCACCGGGCCTACAGATGGAAGGGTCTTTCTGTTCTTACATGACGTGGGCAGGGCTGACTTCCTGGCCAGTGCGCTTTGCCACAGACTCGGCAACTTCCTTAACCTCGGGGCGAGTGATGAGGAGGGGAATGTTGAGCATGTTGTTGCCGAAAGCCTGGAGCTTCGGGTCAGTCTTTATCCCTATTATCAACCAACAGGCAGATACGTACGGAGTATGCAGTAATGTGGATTCCCTTCTGCTGGCAATACTCGATCAAATCATTACTCTGGAGGACGGGGTGGCGTTCAATCTGGTTGGCAGCAGGAACGACACCGGTGGCCTTAATAAGAGCATCGAGCTGTAAAGCGGATTAGCGGATGTAAGATCAAGCCTGTTTGATTTGTGATACGAACATGCTCGATTGTGTGGTTAGAGACACCAACGGAACGGGCCTTGCTCTTAGGGAGCTGGGTCATGGCTAAGAAGAGTCAGTTGTGTTTCCAGATGTGCTTCCATTAGCCACTTACCCTTCCAGGTATCCACAATGGATACGCCATCGTCAATGATCACATCACCACCCTCAACGGTGCTGTTGGCAACAAGAGGGAAGTATGAATCTCCCTTCTGGAATGCAACAGGCCAGTGGACAAGGTAAAGCTGGTTGGTTAGCGGTACCGCAAAATGTCGTTGCTTGGAAGATGCATACATCAAGATACTCCAATTCAAGCTCAGCGAGACAGGCATCCAAAGAAGCCTCAACAACCTCGGGGCGGTGCTGGCTACATAAAGAGTCAATACTTCTATGTAAAGATGTAACTCAGGGTAGCATACCTGTTCCACAGCTTGGAGGTCTGTGAAAGGACATGTCAGTTGCTGAAAAGGTGCAATACAGCCTTTGGCATGGAACAACTTACGATAAAGAGATCTTCACGCTTCAGACCGGGAACATCCTTATAGGCACGCTTAATGCCCTCGGCCACCTCGCGCTGGTTTTGGTAGCTGTAAACAGGTCACGGTAAGCAACGTGGATTCAGAATCGGTCTTCGGATGAAGTTATCGGGTGCGCATACATAGTAGCCAAGTCCTATTCGATGTCAATAAATCATGCGCCATTACAATGAAGAGAGAATAGACAGAGCCAATGCACATACCAAGTGGCGATAACCGGCCTTCAAGGCCTCATAAACCGCCTCGCCGACCTGGCCAGGGGCAGACTGCCAGGTACCAAAACCCAACTGGCTATACGTGGGTTAGTGGTAGATTCTTCCTGGCGACTTTCCCCATCTACTCACGGGATCTGGTGGCCAGAGTTGAGAGTAACTTTCTTGCCGAGAGACATTATGTGATTGCTGTACCGAGAGTGTAGGAGACTTGACCGAACTGAGGGAAAGAGGAAAAAAAATCTGGGGACAGCCCCCATCTTAACCCAACTTCTCCGGCGGGGCTCGAGATGCCATCCCACGCTGCCCCTCCCCCTCTCGGAGTAGACTCCACCGTGAACGGTACATTGTTGGGGAAGCAGTAAGATCTACAATTGATGTTGTATTTAGAGCCTCGAATTCTGTTGCTTATGAATGTGTAGTTTCTCTATCTGTTCATTTCTAGAACAAAAAGACAACTGTCGACATACAAAATCATCTCCGTCCGAAAAAAGTGACTTATACAATAGCTCCCCAAACGGGTTAGACCGTTTTTAGTGTGCTTATCTAACTTGTGACGTCATCTGTCAGGTCAATGGTGGAATCTCATTTCACCGCCTCCAGTTCCTCCAGACGTGCTCTGTATATGCTCTACGCTTGCTCTGCGTTAAGCTGGGTAACCTCTGCTCAGACGATCGAGAGACAACCACATTCTACTCCCTACGTAGATGCTGTGACTAAATCGGGTAAAATCCCGAGTTCGGATCAATTCTTCTGCCGCCTTGGCATCTCGGACCAACTCCGGCAGCGCTTTAGCTGAGAATCTAGAACATCCCGTCACAAGTTCTACTGAACGGATTGATACCAGGAACTCATATCAGAGTGTAGAACCTTTTCAGGGGATCGGTATGAATGATATTCACAAGCCAATAACGTCCTATAGGATGGTTTACTCGCCCATAAAGACCTTCAGAAGTTCCGGATAGTTCGGGGTACCTAAACCGGTCACTGGATCCCAGCCCTCGGCGGCGGAGAAACCATTGGTGTTGCAACCCTCATTGGTGCCCTTGGTGACATCAAAGAACGCTTCCGGATGAGCATACAGGATGGGGTTGACAAAACCGACCGTGGATTTGCCAGCGGCTAGTCGCTCCTCATTGATCCGGGTGAGAATCGCAGCGAAGACAGGTGCGGAGGCCGATGTACCCCCGATGGACGAAGGGAGCCCTCGGTTGAAGATGATGACCTTGTCCCCAATAGCAGCAACATCTGGATAGCCACGTCCGATGCGGTTGTAGATGCCATCATTCTCGCCGAAGCTGCTATTGTCCACGCTCTTGTAGTATGGATATGAGGGCTTGGCCTTGGCAAAGTAGTCCGCAACCGCCTGGGCCTGGTAGTCAGGTGCCTTGTAGATGTTGCTGAAACCCCCGCCCGATGGGAACCTGGTCACTGCTTGTTCGTTGTGATCTTCGGGCTCGGATCCCGAAGGAATCTCAGTACCACCTACTGCCGTCAGGTATGGACAGGAGGCAGGGAAGTCTGGCGCAAAGATTTTGCCATCCGAGCCAAGGCAGTTGCTTGGAGTAGGATCACCTCCTCGCCCGGCCACACCAGAGTCTCCCGAAGCAACGACCACCGAGACTCCCATTGTACCAAGCTTCATGAACTCAGCACACTGGCGACGCTGGTAGGAGATTGGGAGGTCTGCCTCGGCGGAGCCATATGAGATAGAAACTACCTTGGGTGGATCATAAACGCCACACTGGAGGGAGCCCTTATATCCCCCCTTGGCCGGGTTGGGATATGAAGGATCTAAAGGCGAAATAGTACTGCAATAAGAACCATCAATGGCATCTAGGAAGGTGTTGAGGAACCCTCGGAACGTATAATCATTCTCGTAGTCCATATCATCGGACTGGAAAAGGACCGAGTTCTGTGGCCAGATAATAGGATAAGAGATCTGGAAGTCGAGATCAGATTCGGACCCAGCATTGAAGATGTCGGCCGGAGCCTTGCCACCATCAACTGACTTGAGAGCGGGGTGGGTGCCTGTGGGGATTTTGCTGCCAGAGAGTCAGTTCAAAGGCCAATGTAGACTCAATACAAATCGCAGGACAACATACGAGTATAAAGTGGAGAAGAACAAGTCTAGATCTTCCTGAGCATAGACATCTCCGATACCCTCAAAGATTCCTAATTCATTTCCCTTGGTGGCAGAGTGGCCCTCGCTGATGTTATACATCTCTGTAAATTCGTCAGTATGCCCAGAGCAAGAAAGTTGTGCAATGTCACCACTTACTTTGAATGCACTGGGGCGTGACAGCAAGAGAGCAAAAGGACGAAGTCCCGCTCAACAACTTTTCAATCGGCATAAGGATTGGCTCAAGAATAGGGGGAATGCCATCTCCAAAGCGTTTCTGCTTGATATTCGATTTCCGAACACCAGTCACCTCCCGCAGTGAAATTCCTGGAGTGATGTAGTCAACATGCTCGCGCACAGAGCTTGGAACATGATATCTATACGCAACATTCAGCAAAACTATATTTCACTCCATTCAATATGGCAAGCTTACTCGCGACAGGCTACATGCGATCGACCCGTTTGACCATGCGAATAGAGGTAATACTTCGTACGCAACAATTCCTCCAGTTCTTCGACATCCGCGTCGAACTGAATCCATTGCTTGTTTACCGATTGTGTGATGCGGTCAGCGGCAATACCAGCCGACTCTAACCAGGAACGCACTTCTCCCACACTCTTGTCGGTTGGGGCGAACAGATCATGGACTTCCTCAGCAGATAGATGCTGGCCATAACGACCCGAAGAGGGATTCGACCTGACCATATCTACATCAGCTTCGGGGGATCAGAAATCGAGTGTGCAAGTTCATACAAATCCATAAGCAGCTCATGACCATAGTCCAGGTTAGACTGAGTCAACCCGATTCGTACGGGCAATGACACCTTTCCGTCGAGCTTCTTGCCTTCAACCCAAGCTTTTGGGATAAAGTCACGACGCTCGTGCAATTGATAATCATGGGCAGTTGGCACAGCCATCACGCTGGCCACCAAGGCGCACAGCAGAATGGAAGACTTCATGATGCTAAGCTCAGGAGATCGCCAGCTCAGTTGTCAAATCAAACGGAGCAAGCTAGGTCCCGGCGGGGAAGGTATTCTTTATAGTATCGCATCTTTCAGTCATCGATCACCCACAATCCTTCGCCTGGGTCACCTGGAACTTGATCAATATGCCCATAGCGTAACTACTCTTGGCAAGGCTCCGGCCGTCGAACCCAAAGCGTCATTGATAGACAGGATCCTGTCTCTTAGTGGAACGCTGATAAGCGTTTTAGGGTGGGCCTGGATGGGGCTTTCAGGGTCAAGCACCATGAACGCAGTGGGCTGGGATCACCCAAGAGGAAAGGCAGCCGGTCGATCACTGATGCTAAGGCCCCGACAGGAAGGTAGACGGGGCAATAGTAGAGCTTGTCATGGTTATGTGCCATTAACTTTGGACTTTACCACAACCTACGTTTTGATTTGTCTGCCATCTGAGGTTAGAGCATCGGGGCGAAGTTCCTGTATTGTAGTGCCATCCATCCACTGTGTACAAGATCAACCGCAGTCGGCAGCTCTCGGGAGGTTAAGGAAGATGCCCGGGGTCACGAGGGGCCATGTGAATATCATTGAACCGGAGAGTATATCATCTCCTGATGGGGTTGCTTCCATCGGCGACTTTTGATGCCATCTCCCATTCAATCGACGGCGGAAATTCGAGGCATCTGGCGGATACATTTTTGGTTTCGTATATAAATGCGCCTTTGAAAACCTCCGAGCAAACAAAATCATACAGTCCGAGACGACAACCTCGGAAGAATAACGACCATGGCCTCATGTGAACAAGATAACTTATGCACAGGGCAAATTTGGGCCTCGGGAGAACAACTACCCCTGAGGAATTGACTCACGATACTCCGTAGAGATGCGACCGGTTGAACACAAAACCAATGCACAAGCCACTCACTCCGCTGCTTGACTGATGTGGTTTGGTGGGAATGTGGAGAGAATGCTTCGTACTCCTAGAGAGGAATGCCTCCGTTGAATCTTAATCGCAAAGCTCGATGATATGATTTGATCCTAAAATGAGGTCGACGATCCTGATTCCAAGCCCCTGGACACCCCGCATTGACAGATGTTGATCATCTTTCTGGTGCTCAATCTTCCTACGGAGTACTCCGTACAGCTGTGCCAAGTCCAGGAGGGGTGATTATCGGTGTTCCATATATCCGTACATACGGAGTATACCACAAAGAATTGTACTTCCTAGGTTCAATATCCATTCCAGGTCCACTGCTAAACTACCTAGGTAGTGATGTCGAAAGATCGGTCTTTTCTAAATGATCGGAGCTAACGAAATGAATCTGTCAAACATCAGCCTGATCCGATTCCGACGTTTCATACTGATATAGCGACATACGATTAGTATAGGTGAGGGACGTACTCCTAGTTACTGTAGTGGACCAATCTAAGATTAAAACTTGCATTTCATCGTCCAAACGGTGAGCTTCCTAGAGCACACCTATAGAGGATGATCTTGGGGATTGATATGGAAGCCCAAGGACTGCAACGTCGATGGCAGAAACACGGTTGCATCTGCATTCTACTCCGTACAGGCATGAGTCACGCGAGCAAAAATTGATTGCTCCATTCAAGAAATAGTCCGTTTAAGGGGGTAGCTGTTGAGATATTTCGTCATTTCAGACGCCAGAGTGGAACGTATCGTAACAGTGGGTGGCCTCTGTGGCCGAGATATGGAAAGACGATTGGAAACTTAGAAATTCTGATGTTACTGAAGTGCCGGCACTCAGCCATCGTGTGAATTCAAAGTTCTTTCAGACACCTTCCCAGGGGTTCCCATGGGTGGTGGTGTGGAAAGTTTTCCACTGTGGTCATTGGAGCCCAAATATTCTGTTCCATAATCCTGACACGGGTTTATTTCAACTACCGTGCCCCGGTCACATCGAAAGGCAACTTCGGACAGTCGATGTGATATTCAGGGGAAGAGAAGGCATAGGCCCTCAGCTGAAGATACACAGCCCCTCAGGATCCGCACCATTTCCATAGTAGATCTACCAGCTGTTGCCGATGCAAGGGCTTAGCGATGTAATCGTCCATTCCTTTGGCAAGATATGTCTCCGCGTCTCCTTTGAGCGCATTTCCTGTCAGTGCAAGGATAGGCACGTCAACCTTCATTTGTCGGATATGTTCTGTGGCAGTTAATCCATCCATGACCGGCATGTTGATATCCATCAGGATAACATTATAAGCCAAAGGTTTCCGTTTGACCAATCGGACTGCTTCCGCGCCATCCCAGGCTGCGTCAACGCGTGTGAATCCCAGGCTGCTGAGGAGCTTCAACATGATAGTCTGGTTGACCTTGTTGTCTTCGACGAGGAGTATGTGTTTATGGGGAGCAATTTTCTGAAGCGATGCGGAATTATCGGATGCCACAGATTTAATTTGTGGCAATCGCTGCTTTGTTTGAGATATCGGCGAGGTAATACGAGACATTTTGGCGGTCAGCCAGAACACACTTCCGGGGCCGTCCGGGTTGGCATGGAATCCGACAGCTCCATCCATCAGTTCAGCAAGACTCTTGCAAATCGAGAGACCAAGGCCAGTGCCCTGATACCGTTTGGTGGCTGTGTCTGCAAATCGAGTGAAAGGAGTGAAAAGGGTTGCTGCGGCGTCCTCGGGTACACCAATGCCAGTGTCTACTACCTGTGTAGAGATCACGTACATATTCGGATCCTTTTCATCGATTACATAAGTTGCATTCACTTTAATATGCCCAGACTCGGTGAATTTGACCGCGTTTGTCACCAGATTTTGCAACACTTGGCGGAATCGAAGCGGATCACCTTTCAAACTTGGAGGAAATCCCTCGCTGACAGCACCTGCAATCTCAACGCCTGGTTTAAGCGCTGACTGACAATTCCGAACCACAGCGGCAATGACATCGGGAATGTTGAGAACATCCGGGTTCAATGGGAAGGTTCCTGATGAGAGCTTAGAATAGTCCAACACATCATTGATGACCTGCAGCAAGATCGATGTGGAGTCTTCAAGGATGGTAGCAAATTCCCGTTGCCCATCATTTAATTCGGTTCTCAGCAACATTGTCAGAGCCAAGAGCATTCCGTTCATTGGGGTTCGCAATTCATGGGACATATTAGCAAGAAAATCGGACTTGAGCTTGGCAGACTCCTCAAAGGCATCAATTAAACGACCTTCTGCTGCCCGGCGTTCGGTCAGGTCCCGAGTGACTTTCACGAAGCCTACATGGCTGCCATGCTGATAGATCGCGGTGATCATTACATTTGCCCAGAAACGGCTGCCATCTTTCCGGTAACGCCAGCCTTCATCCTCGACTTTGCCTTCTCGTAGACAGACCTCAAGCTCGCGGGCCGGCTTCTGGATCTCACGATCATTGCGACCGTAGAAAACGGAAAAATGCTGGCCAATAATATCGGATGACGTGTAACCCTTCATGATAGCGGCCCCGGAATTCCAGGTCGCGATATGGCCGCGCGTGTCCAGCATGAAAATGGCATAATCTCGGACGGTATCGACCAAGATTTTATAGCTTTCGTTGAGATAAGTCCGTTCGCTGAGAGAATTCGATCTTTTGCGTTGCTGCTGCTGTTTGGCCCGCTGGCCTTCCAAGAGTACGTAGATTAAGACATCATCTTCAAAAATGGGTGTCACGCTCAGGGAAAAAACAGTATCCGATCCTACCACATGCACCCGTTTAATGACCTGCACTTCACGGGTTGATATGGCAGTTCCGAGGGCGCCACTCAGAGATGCGATGTTGGGGGCGGGAAGGATCGACGGAGGAAGATCGTAGACACTCGATGCTAAAAGTTGGTCTCGTGGCCATTTAAACACTTCCACGTGACTGTTGGATACTTCGATCACTCTGAGGGTGCCGTCTAAGACCAGAGTCGGTTTCCTGAGCGGGAGTTAGCGAACCCTCTCCAAAATCCACATCCCTGATCGTCTTCAAGCATGCTCACGGTGTAAATCGATAAATGCGACTCAAAGCCCCTTGGGTACTCGGCTGTTCGGGTTGGTTCTGGGATTTCGAGATGTTGGGGAGATTCAAATCGCTCTCGGCCGGAGGAGTGATCACCATCGCGACATTGTTAGGGCGGCAGTCGGCGATTCTCAGGTGCAGCATCTGATCCACAGGCATCTCGCTAACAGCCTGTGTAAGAGTGAGGATCTCATTCAAATGGTATTCACAGAAGATTGAGAAAAATCAGTGAGGGTCTGGGTATGTGAAGGGAAAAAGTAGTCAGACGCAAAGTGAGTGGACGGGACAGATCCCCGGCGCGGGGCTTCCAGACCAAAGTGGATAAAGAGGAAAATGGGAGAAAACAAGAAAATGAGAGACAGATGGCTGAGAAATCACATCTGAACGGAGTTTCTCTCGAAGTACAAAGGGATTCCAAGTTTAGGCTACATGTGTACAGTGTGTGGCTGTAGAGATGTAGAGATGTATTGAGGTCGTACCTGTAAGCATATATATGGAGCTCCATAGGCATATCACCTACCCCGTACCTATTACTCCGTACAACATACAACGGACTGAAGCTCGAGTGGCGAAAAAAATAGAATGAGGGGCAACGGCAATAACTCGGCCCTACTGCTTGTTTGATCTTAGTCCACATATCGTGCGTTCAAAAGTACGATGCCGTCTGCGGGTATGATCGCGCTGCATGACGGCTCTCATGCATCTTTTCGATGCTGCATGAGGTTTATAAAATATATCAGGAAGGGGGAAATGACTGTCTCGGACACCTTCAAGAGAATTCTCCGTACACGGTCTTGGGGTTGGTGCTTAGTATACTTGCTTAGTATACTGATTGTCGCCGTAGAGCAACCCTGCCATGAAGCTCAGATTCACCCCGGACTATAGGAATGAGATGTAGGTTGTAGATGAGGTCCTACCCGCCGCAAAGGAAAAGATGAAATTCCTGTTGAGACGATCAAGGTGCTATAACATTTTCACGCTCAGCTGTCTCCACCATTCTCATCAATACATTGGCAACGCCATACGAGAAAGCATAGCCCCCACCGCCAAAACCATAGGCCGACAGTATCACTCGGCTGCCCTGTCGCTCGGAATCCAGCCGGAACCCTCCTGTGCGAGAGGGTCGAATGCCAATGATATGGCTCACCGTGTCGGGATCTGGGTGTTCGGGAACAATTTCGGGAGCTAATCGATGCGCGCGTGCAATCTCATTCCGTGCTATATCCAGATCCACCTCTGGAGACCTACGGAGTTTAGCTTGGAGCGTAGTGTCGGTTGGAGAATGCCATACAGGTTGCCTGGTTGTTTCGCTCCACCCAAAACAATCCCTCTGGACAGCGGCCGAGGGATCACGTAGGTATATTCTGTGCCATTCCGGAAATAGAGGGTGTGGCATTGATCAGTTGTCAGAAACACATTCTGTCCTCGCTCCGGAAAACAACGATCATCTTGCACATCCGTCAAGGTTTTACTACCCCAGCCGCTGGCGTTGATGAACACCCGGGACTCGCTGAACATATCGTACAGCTCGTGGAGAGATTCGACCCGTCGGCGGATAAACTGACCCTCAAGCGACTCAATCTGTTTGCCAAGCCAAGGCATATGCTTTGTAGGATCCATGACTAGTGTTTCGTAGGCCCAGGCACAGTGGAAATCGGGAGGGTATTCACCAGGGTTCATTTCCCGAAACTAAACAGTGCCAATGTGAAGAGCACGTTAGCATCTAACCCGATCCTCCAATCGATCCAGAACGAAGCCAGACCATACCTTGGAGACCACCGTCTTACCCCATATTGCGGAGTCCGGGGCCGGTTCTTGTTCCAGATACTATCGCGCATTGACAATGCTCACACCGGCCGCGGGACCATCCTGTACCATCTTACGTAGGATACGGTGTGTGACCGCTTGGAGATATTGATGATCAGGACTGAGACCCCCCGCGGCATGCCATGCAGCTCCTGCCCAGGCCGAGGCATAGTCAACGTTCTGGTCCCCTGGGAGGTATTCGGCTACCAACACCACGGGGAATCCGTTCAGGAGTAATTGTCGGGCAGTCGCACAACCGATGATTCCTGCACCGAGGATAATCACGGGTCTTTGAGGAAAATGAGTTTCAAGATGAGCTTCATCCATGACAGCAGTCAACAGCAGTCAACAGTTTAGTGTAAGCTCTCCGGGAACGAATAAAGTGGGTCTTCCATCTTTTCTTTCTTTGCCTCTTCGAACGCATCTATACTCATCAACTCATCAATGTTCAGTGATACTCAGTGATTACCGAAATCATTCAGCAAAGTGGCTGATTTCCAGGTACCACAGTATTGTAGTCTCTCTCATCTGGGGCTTCCTGACAGTCCGCATTGCATGATTCACGAAATTGTGCCTTGTGGTCTATCTTGCCGCTCAGTCGCGGCCGATTCGGCATTGAACTAGGTCTGGCTTTGGATGGAGGACGTTCATCCTGATTCGTCCAAGGTGATGGAGACTGAGAAATGCCAAAATGCTTGGAGCCAGGTGGGTGCCATTGTGGTGTGATCCCCACTATGTTCGAGAACCTTTCTCCCTCTACTAGATTGAAACAGATCGACAGTGATGGATTCAATTGACGGGTGTCATCTTAGAACCCCTCGAATCAGAGTGACGGCATTGCCATCCTTAACGATCGGGATGCCGAGAAGATCTTATCCTATGACGCCGACGATTCACCGTTTCCAGAGGTGCGGGCAGTCGTCCAACCAGTCGACGACGTGACACTGCCTGTAAACACGGTCCGTATGTGGACGATTGGCATCGGGTTTACGATTGTGAGTCGTATCCGACCGAGCGATAATAATATGCTAACTCGGGCAGGTCGGAAGTGGACTGAACCAGTTCTTCAGCTTACGACAACCCAGTGTGACTATCAGTGCTCTAGTAGCACAGCTATTGGCTTTTCCAGTTGGATGTGCCTGGGCGAAATGGATCCCTGTGGGATGGCTAAATCCCGACCGGCAATTTAATATCAAGGAGCATGCCTTGATCACTATTATGGCAAACGTCTCAATTGGCTCTGCCGCAGCCACCCAAGTGATCGAAGCACTGGTCAAGTTCTATCACATGCCCTCGCAGGGCGGCTTCGAGGTGTTGTTGTGCATTACCACGCAATTGTTCGGCTTTGGTTTAGCCGGAATGGCATCCCGCTGGCTGGTTGGGCCGGCATCGATGCTCTGGCCACAAGTGTTGTCCAATGCGGCCCTTTTGACGACTCTTCACTCTCGCTTCAATGCGATTGCAGATGGGTGGCAGATCACCCGTCTTCGCTTCTTTCTGTATGTGTTCGTGGGTGGTGCAATCTGGTACTTTGCCCCGGGCTATCTCTTTACAGGCCTCAGCACCTTCACCTTTATTTGCTGGATTGTGCCATCTAATGTGGTGATCAACCAACTGTTTGGGCAAATTACCGGGCTGGGCATGTCGGTGTTGACGTTTGACTGGGCTCAGGTGGTTTATGCCAACCAGAACCCCCTGCTCGTTCCATTTTGGGCGGGTCTGAATGTGATGGGATCATTTGCCCTCTTTTTTTGGCTTGTGTGTCCCCTCGTTTATTATACCAATACCTGGTACTCTGCGCATCTGCCACTTCTGAATCCTAACATCTTCGACAATACTGGACGGCCGTACAATATCAGACGTATCATGGGCTCTGGCAATAATGTCAACGAGAATGATTACCGGGACTATTCGCCCATGTTCCTACCGGCCGGTTATGCAATCACATTTGGTGTTGCCTTTGCGAATCTGACTGGAATCTTCTTCCATGTGGCACTGTATCATGGCAAGGACTTGTTGGAACAATGGAAGGGCAGCAGTAAAAAAGACATTCACAGTCGGCTCATGGCGTCGTACCCAGCGGTACCCTGGTGGTGGTCTGCTGCAATCACTGTCTTGATGTTTGCATTGAGTATTGTGACCAACGAAGTGTGGCATACGGACCTACCAGCATGGGGTGTGTTGGTGGCTTTCGTTCTGCCGATGATCTACTTCGTTCCTGTGGGCGTCATCAAGGCTCTCACGAACATCAGTAGTAACCAACTCAATCTGCTCACCGAATTCATTGGCGGATATGCATTCCTCGGCCGGCCAGTGGCTAATATGGCTTTCAAATTCTATGGATATGTTGCTGTTCAACAAGGATTAGAGTGAGTACTATTGATGCCACAAAATGGCTCGATGAGTTGACACCAAACTACATAGGTTTGTCGCCGATATGAAGTTAGCTCATTATATGCACATCGCACCGCGGCTTCTATTTGTAGCTCAAGGCCTTGCCACACTCATTGGAGCCGTTGTGCAATGTGGTGTGACAGTATTCATGATCACCAGAATCGAGGGTGTGTGCACCCCTGAAGCAGCTGGAAATTTCATCTGCCCTCATGGACAAGTCACATACTCCTCGTCTGTCGTCTGGGGTGAGCTCTGTTTCGTGCTCAATTTTCTTTCGTCGGGTCATGGCTGACATAGCTTCAGGTGCTATCGGTCCCGGTCGATTGTTTTCTCCCGGGCAGATATATAGCAATCTGCTTTGGTTCTTTCTTGTTGGACCCGTCGCGGTAGTCATCACTTATCTGCTTGGCCGGCGGTGGAAATCAGTCAACTATATCTCCTGGCCTGTTGCCTTCGGCGCAATGAGCCTGGTTCCCCCTGCTACAGGGATAAGCTTCTCCTCATGGTGGATAGTTAACCTGATATTCAACGGCATACTGCGTCGTCGCAAACCCGCATGGTGGTCAAAGTACAGTATGTTCATCATTCCACTTTCTCCATCTTTTCTGCTTCCGTCACTCACCACTTGCAGACTATGTACTATCCGCTGCTTTAGACTGCGGCGTTGCAGTCGCCACAGTGGTCATATTCTTCTGCATCACTCTCCCAGCCGGCCCACTAAGTTGGTGGGGTAACAATGTGTCTAGAACCACAGCTGATGGCAAAGGCACACCCTACAAGGGCTTACCATCACAAGGCTACTTTGGGCCCCTAAGGGGAACATGGGACTAACATTGAAGCATAGACTCTCGGCCACCGCTCACTTTCAGCATTTTTCTGCATAGATATATCTTGCTATTTCTCCCTTACTTGCCTTCGCTTTTTGCGACATACTGGAGTTGGATACGACGTTATGGATACTATTTTGGATACCCCTGTGCATTGTTTCCATTGGTGTTTCTTGTTATTTGTATCATGGCTCATACATATCCTCAAAAATCAATCTTCACAAAGCAACATGACTCTCAAACTTTGACCGATCTTCCACTCACATAGACTTTGGCGATATTCCGGTCGTCCCCGGTCATCAGAAACTTCTCAAATATTACTTCGATAGTATCTTCTTCTTCGACCGGGCTCATGACTCCCGGCTGATCAAGATCAACGGTATGGATTTCAAGTGCATCGAACTCTTTGCCGACTGCAAAATTACCAACTTGGTGATCAAGCCCACACACTTGCGCGCCACCTAGGGTAGCAAGAAAGAAGCCTTCATGCAAAGAAAGCGCAGGATCCCGTCCCTTGCTTAGCATCTGCTGCGCATTCGACACAATGAAGGCCTGCTTCATGGCATCCAGTATGGATGACGAGTAGCCACCACCACTGTCAGTACCCAGTCCCACTTTGATACCTCGACGCAGATACTCTCGCACAGGTGCTACCATAAACTCTTGCATGGTGGTATTGGCGATCGGACAATGGGCGACCCCACAGCCAAGTTCCTGGATGCGGCTGATTTCATCTTCTTGTAGGAAGATGCAGTGCGCAAGGATAGATCGATCATTCAATAAACCATATCGCTGATAGAGATCCGCTTCAGTAGAGAACTCAGGAAAAAGTTGATGTGTGAATTCGATCTCCTGCTTTGCTTCGTTGAAATGGGTTTGAATTGGAAGATCGGGGTATTCACGGGCGATAGCACCGAGCCCATCCAGCAACTCCGGCTCACAGGAGATCGCAAATCGTGGCGTTAATATTGGTTTGACCAGACGGTACTTCGAATCAAGTTGCTGAACGTGTGTGATGAACTCTCGCGTCTCGCGCAGCGAATCTGACACCGACGCATCCCGATACCAATCCGGGGCATTCCGATTCATGTTACACTTACCCACGAGTGCGCGCTGTCCTTTCTCATGACAGATATCAGCCAGAATCCGGCTTGCTTGACCGTGATGAGATCCATAATATGATGCCGTAGTAATGCCTTGTTGCAGAAAGCCTGTCACGCAAGAGGCGTACATTTTTCTGGCATACTCCGGGTCTTCGAACTTCGCCTCGTGGGCAAAAGTGACCTTATTCAACCAGTCAAGCAGAGAGATCCCCCTTCCAACACCACGCTGTGCCCACTGAGGGGCATGGTTGTGGGTATCAATGAAACCGGGGCATAGAAACTCCCCGCGCTTGAGATGCTTGATTGGGAAGACATCGGGCGCATAGCCATTCTCCGACACGATAGAGTTGATCTGATCTGGGTTCACATTTGCTTGTAGCACCTCGATCTTTCCCTCTTTGCCCACCAGCAGGAAGCAATTCTCCAGGATCTCGAGACTGTTCAGACTTTGGGAATGAATCACGGTGCCGTGAAAAGCGAGGGGTAGCCCCGATGCTGGGGTGGTCCTCGTATCGAGTTCTTCCATGTGAGAATTCCAATGATCAATACTTTGAGTGAATCTGAAGGGACAGCTATCGTAGCCACAGCGTAGACAGAATGCCAAAGGAGGGGGATGGATTGAGGGGCATTAATAATCGGCATGGAAGGGCTGCACCTCCCAGGCGAACTTTAGGGAAATCATCCTCTCTCCCTGGAAAGCCTCACAAAGATTGAAATAAGTAATATCCTCAGTTGGTTGAGTCTGTCCTCTAATCATAACAAGCTCAGAATATACAAACATAGGAACAAAAGCCCCCGATGGAAAACTCCGTCTACCTCCATAGATCACCATTCTAAAATACAAAGAGATTCGTTCAAAGGGTATAGTAAGATGCCATCTCTTCCTGAAACCAATTATACGAGTACAGGAGTTGGTCTGCCATCTGGGGGTCAATCAATGGAACATTCCCACTGCCATCCACTAGCAACACGTCGTCCAGGACTGGGGCCAGTGGAACAGGGGGTGGAGGGGGTGCAGCCAAAGACATTGATGGATGAGGGGGTATGAGTGCAGGAGGTGGCTGCGATTGGTTTGGATGTTGCTGTGATAATTGTTGCTGATAGGCCATTTGGCTGAATATCGTTGTGCTTTGCTGCCGGAATGTCTCGGCCAACCGGTCCACCCCAGGCCGACGCTTGCCGAATTCTTCCAAGAGCACAACGACCGCCTGGATGGCACGACGCATGGTCTGTTCTTCGGGGTGCCAAGGGGGAGGCTGGCACGCACGTAAGGAGCGCGCATTCTGCTCGAGGCACCACAAGATGGTGATACCTGCAAAATAGAGCTGACTCAAGGTCAACCAGATCCATTTCAGCTTGCCCAGTGAGTAGCTATCCCAATAAGACCGAATGACTTGGATGCTAGAGTCACCGCAGCTGATGATACTGATCATGTCAGGTGTCGGATTCCGGGGGCTAGGGCGGTACATCAGAAGAATGGTGGTGTAATAGAGATAATCGTAATAAGAGGTGGAATAGAGAAGTGCCGATGGATACACCGGAGCTGCCATACGCCAGTCATCAACCTCCCGGCGGAATTGACTGAGCGTAGCGGTAGCTTCTTGGGGTGACAGTCGAGGCAAGCTGCTATATACTACCGGGAAGGAGTCAGATAAGAGACAGCACATGGCCCTTTGGGCTTCACTCACAGTATTGATAGATGCGCGAAAAGATTCGTCGCAGGCGCGTTACCTGGAGGGGAATCGTCATCGCGCTTGCACCAGGTGCTTCTGTTCCGTCATCATTCAGCTCCCGCAGGAGGCTCACACTAATATCCTCGTCGGCAATCCCGAGTGGACGGCCCAGAGTGCTGGCAATGAGGCGATCCAGATTGTAAAGACTCCAAAACGCACGCTTGGCTAATTCTTCTTCGGCAATACTAGGGTACGGCCGCATTTTGTGAAGCCCGATACTGGTCGACAACCTCATTGTCGCACCCAGCACGTGCCAGATGCTAGGACCAGCAGTTGCAAACATTGTATACAAGGCCAGTCCCAGAAGCGCCCTCACAGCCGGTAAGTCTTCATTCTGTAATGCCAGTGGGAGCGTTTCCTGGCTGGCATGATAGAAATCGGCCGCCTGCGTCGGGTCGGCAGATCCAATCAGCAGTGAAATAGCAATAACAATATGATAAGTATTATGTGTTTCTGGCGAGGGCACACCACCGGTATAGATCTGGTGAAGATAGCCCATAAACTCCGGACGGGACAAAAATGGATATTGATAGCCCAAACTATCGAAATATTGCCTGGCGACCCGTTCAGCTTCCTCCAGCGACGACAACCGCATGACCCGTGGCGCAGAGGCAGGTCGCGCCACCGACGGTCGGCGGTGCTCCAGTTGGTTGCAAAATAATTCCCCGACGTTGGGGAGCTCTGTGCCCCTCGACGCCTGTCCCGTCCCAGAGCCACTGCCACTTGATATCGCTGTAAGACGAGTTCCCCCGGTCGCAATCATCGTAGGTACCTGATACCACCAATCCGGATCTCCCTCCTCGACCGGAGTGCCTGTGGGTACATCAGCCACCGACAGGCCCGACTTGCGTCGAACCACCTCCTCCAACCATTGAACCCGTTTCTGCAGATTCTCCAACTGGTCCCGGGGGACGGAGGCGCTAGCGACTTGAGGACCGGGCGGGGGGATAGTGCATCGGACTCCGGCGCGAGTACAGGCCGAGCAATTGGGATATCGAAAGTCGCATTTCTTCTTCCGTTTGCGACAAAAATCACAGGCCGTCGACACTCGTTTGGTGCGCGACTGACTCGGCCCGTCTAGAGGTGATTCAGAGGGCCAGGCATAATTGATCGACTCCAAGCGAAACTTGCCCAGTTGATCCCGAAACTCCTTATTCCCGGATGAGCTCATGGTCAGGACCACCTAAGCTCATCCCAAACGCATCCACCAATGTCATTGAAAGGAGAAAGGCACGTTCATAGTTTCGTTGGGGAGAGGAAGTGGGGGGGGGCAAAAAGAGCTTGGCTTCTCCGAAAGAGTGACTTTCGCTTAGTGTCATTGCCGATCGTCAGAACAAATGGGAGTCATTCTGCGAGTTGATTCGAGTGGGTGAACAGGGTGATCTAACTTAAATTAAAGTACATTGATCTCGCATGATGCCCTGGTTCATCAATGCCACAGCGTTTCTTTGGGGTTACGTTGAAGGCGCCATTTGGCAGTTGCTGTGAAGCTGATCTGCAACCCCGGACTGGGCTACGATACGATTGAGGATCCTGGAGATGGAGATGAGACTTCTCTGTGCAGAGATGTCAACCAGAACATATACAACAGAGAGAACTCCTCCCACAGCCATCTCTACCCCCCCTGGCGGCGACTTCCGGATGCTCTGGGGCTAAATGACCCTGACCACTTCGCTTGAAACGTTGAAACAAGATCCATGTCTGATCGACATCTGCCCTGCCAGGATGGGATGAAGACTAGACTCTGGCGTTTCTGCTATACAACGTTACTACTGCACTTTAATCACCCTCTTATTTTGGGGGTCAATGCCGAGGATGCAACTATACACGGCTTATCTGAAGCTTCATGGTCAGGGGGAACATAAATAGGCCCATCCCCTCCAAAGTTGCAGATCTTCATCCAGCAACATCCATTCTCTTGCCTTACTCTCGTACCATGAAGTTCAACGCTCTCCCCGTCCTGTTCGCTACTGCGGCCAGCGCCGCTGTCCAGGGCTTCGATATCTCTGGATACCAGCCCAGCGTCGACTTCGCCGCTGCTTATGCTGATGGTGCTCGCTTTGTCATGATCAAGGTGCGTGATTCGCATGCACTCACACTGATATTGTATATACTAAACATACCAGGCGACTGAGGGTACCACCTTCACCTCCAGCACTTTCTCGAGCCAGTACACCGGTGCTACCAACGCTGGTCTGATCCGAGGTGGTTACCACTTTGCCCAACCCGCCAGCAGCACTGGTGCCGCCCAAGCCACTTTCTTCCTTGCCCACGGTGGTGGCTGGTCCAATGATGGCATCACCCTCCCCGGTATGCTGGACATCGAATACAACCCCTCCGGTGCTACCTGCTATGGACTGAGCGCATCCGACATGGTCGCCTGGATCAAGGACTTCGGTGAGACCTACAAGTCCGCCGCTGGTCGTTATCCCATGATCTACACCACTACCGACTGGTGGAACACTTGCACTGGTGGCAGCACTGCCTTCTCCGACTACCCCTTGGCCATCGCTCGCTACAGCTCCTCTGTCGGCACGATCCCCTCTGGCTGGCCCTACCAGAGCTTCTGGCAGAATTCGGATGCCTACGCCCACGGCGGTGATTCCGAGATCTGGAATGGCAGCGAGGCCTCTCTGACCAAGTTTGCGACCTATGCTGAGTAAATCCAGCCCTTTTGTCCAGATGTATATATATCGCGTATATCTATTGGATCCATTCTTCTATCTTGAAATTGTAACCTTCAATGTTCTCTATCATATTCCCATCTTATATGGGACGAGGTATTATATGTGCCAGCACTCCCATAGCATTCATTTTGAACCCTTATATATATCACATACATAACATAGCGTTCATTTTAAGACCTGAGAAGAGATATACATAACCTTGAAGGAAGATATCCTTACATAAAGGCCATGAGAGTGGGGGGGGGGGGGGGGGGGGCGCCAAAAAACGGGGGCCCACCGCAGACAAGTTTACACCACCCCCCAAAAACCGACAAACACAAAAAAGAAAAACCAAAAAAACAGGTTATCACGTTTTCGGTGCTGGTGGTTTAACAGTGTGGGGGGGGGGGGGGGG
>JAPDKR010000089.1:0-56164 GCA_027569675.1 Penicillium crystallinum
TCATATTTTTCATTGGAAGTAAATCGAGTAAAAATGGTGGTGTAGTGCTATGTGTAATGTATATATATATTTGGGGAGGGTAACCATAAAAGTGGAGTGGGAAGATACTTTTGCGCATTATCTGTATTTCTTTTTAGTCGACTTTGCGCCATCTTTTTTTTTTTTTTTTTTTTTTCTCTCTTCGGTTTTCTGGCTAATTCTTCTACCTGAGACCGCATTGGCCATTGGATACGCTCGCTAGAGACGCATGGCGTTTTTGAGGTGCATCTTCGCTATCTGATTTGGGAACGTGGTATGGCGTTCGATGGAGCTCTATGAGGGCAATCTATCTGCTTCACGTTATTTTGCTTTTTTTTCTTGTATTTTCTACCATTTTTCAGCTCGTTTTGAGCAATGCATGTTTTCTTTTCATGTACCATAAATGACTTTTGCGGGCTTTGAATCTGTGGCTTCTATCGAGATCTATCAACCATGACACATTCTGCCGATCATCGTTCTCTGTCATGTTCGTCAGGCTATATAGATCTTTACTGGCGCATGACTTCAGGCATCTATTCCGGGTGGTCTCGCTTCTCATAGGGGCCCACATGCCTTTAATTTGCTTTGTGAGTAATGTTGGGCATGAACATTGCCAAGAAATGCTTTTTTCAGTTCTCTATCCCCGAAGTACATTAATCATGATAGAGGGTTGGTTCGGGATTTGCCCGAGTCAATGCATTGACCTGACCCTTAAGGGTAGTGTAGACCATATGCGGTGTCGCCAACTGTGCCTTATATACTCTGTGCTTACACAGGGCATCAAATGTCTCAATTAGTATCTAAGAAAGAATTGTGAGCACCCTGCGTGCTTCCATAGTATGTAGAAAATCTCCCATCCTGGGTCTAGCATAAGGCCGTACAATGGAACAGATTTGCCGCCCTCTGCATGCTAGTCTTCTGTAGCCGCTCCTGACACCCGGGTACCCTTCCTACTTAACCGGCTGAACAACCCCACCACCACCCCGCTCCATCGCTCTATCAACTGATGCAAGAGGCCAGAGTACTGAAATGACGAGGACGTCCTTGGCGTCATTAACACCGGCTTCTGCATCCTGCCTTTGCCTCATTATCTCGCCTCCCTGCACCTTCCCACCTTCCCCTTTGTTGAGCTTCCCATGAAAGAACGGACCATCCATGAATAGCAGAGGCTTTATAATCTACTGGAATAAGTTTCCAAGTAGAACACCCCCTGCGACCCTGAAACAATGCATATTCAAGTTCAAACACAGATATGATGGGGAAACCCCGTACTCCGTACTCTGTACAACCCTGGAATATCAGCTTTGGTCCCGCAATTTGTCCCCACCTCCATCCGCGAATCATGGCAATTCGGTTGCATTGTCAGAGCCATCGTCTCGCCTGATAGGCAGATCGGCAGTGGCCCCAGTGATAGAAGCGGCATTAGCAATGTCGCTTACTGTGTCTGCTGGGTCAATACGAGACCAGAACACCAGACAATAGCGCTCTTGCCATGTGCAGTAGATCAATATAGCTCAGCACTAGTTGGAGGTTGGTGGATGGCAGATGCAGACCTCGTTTCACCCCTGGGGAAATCTATACGATGCATAAGTACGGAGCACTAGTGATGCCACCACTGACATGCATCCGCAGAGCGTGGAACATGGCCTGAGTGTCCTTTGGACTCTGTGCAATCTATTATACCTAGGTACTCACCTGATTGAGAGTTAGTATCAGTACGCCATTATACAGGTGACAGCTGCAATGGTGTTCCCAATGCCTCATATGTCAGGAAAGTGAGTTTCGGAGTAACCCCCTGCGGGCCGTGCCGATTTAATTAATGAAGGCTACTTTCATGCAGGATCTTCGTATTCTGCTTAGACTGTCTGAGTAGAGGTTGGAATTCAGCCTTGGAGCGGCTGATGAAGTTGGGTTCAGTGGCGTCTGATTCATCTGACCCTAACTCTGCGGACCATGGCTAATTTGTGTTCCATGCTTGATGTTGTACGGGGTAACAAGCTGACTCTAGTGTGTGTGGCCTTAAAATCAAGTGCTATTTTTCTTATTATTGGTCTGAGCATGCTCTGACTTAGCTCGGACCCGAGGTACGGAGTACTCTTGTGACATCTGCAGCTTTAGTCAACGACCCGCTCTTTCGAGAGCAGTTCGCCAGGAGCGAACCTATATTAAAGGTGGGTGGAGTAAGCTATCCAAGTGACGGCTGTGCATCCGGAGCTGTGGCTAGTCAAATAGTGACATTACTAGCTTTATTTGTTCTTACGGTGAATCGTGTAGTGATCTCCTTCCGAAGGGGACAATGCACCTCGGAAACGTACAATGGCTGCGGTCTTCTCCTTCCTTATTTTGGAAACCCGAATCTTCGACGCCCTGCCTCTTCTTTTGACATGCATACCCATATCTCACGTGCATGTCCTGACTGTCAGCACAGATCTCTGTCCCCCACCGATCTTTGTAAAGTGGCGCGGCTGCGCCCTCGGGATCTCTCCTATGCAGGGTATAAGCAGCCAGCATCAATAGCCCGGATTGCAAGAACAAGCGCCTCCCAGGAACCGCCCCACTGCTTCACCCCAAAACATCGGGTTGCAGTTATCAAATCGATCTCACACCGGGTTCATCCCAGATCGGCTTCGATCTATCAACTTTGTTGGAGTGGCAACCAGGGGAAAAGGCGGGCGATCTTCCCAAACGAATTTTTCAACCTGCATGACATCCGACGAGACGGATAGCGGGAATGTCACTTGAGAAGTACTCTGTGGCCGATAGGGTGCCCAGCCTGCTGGATTCCGGGATTTGCGGACCTATAAGCTCCGGTGTGCTGTTCTCTGTCCCTTGTACCTAAGTACCTGGTACAAAGTACTTGCTCTAAGCTGCTCGGGGATGTGTATGGCATTGTAACAGGAACTAGTTTTCACTTTTGTCTGTATCCCAGCAGTCTTCCGCTGTATCTAGGGCCGCACGAACCTCGCCTGTTACGCTGGCGTGGGTATGAACGGCCCGGCTTGACAGCTGTCAATTGTGCATACGCTTAAGCACCCTTTGTAAAGCGCTAAGGCTCAGATGACCATTCTCAGGAGGGAATGCGACACAGAGAAATTTGCCTGACCGCTTCTTGGGCAGGTCCCATTGTCTGTTGTCATCCGTATCCCCGGGTCTCATGATGCAGGCATCTGCAAAAACTCCTCCGTTGCTTTTTCAGGACGACAGAAAGGAGAAAGATCATTCATCTGGAGCGGTAAACCTTCCAATTGGTTGCTTCGAATTTCCGGCGTCTCAATGGAGAGCGGCAGTTTCGTATATTTTGGGGGCTGTACTCCGTACAGGGTACAGTTTCAGGTTTTTTTCCAGAGCTCAAGCACACTTATGCACTAGGTCCATACTTACATGTACATTATGTAGACGTTAATTTAGTACATTAGCATTATGGAAGTGAAAGGATCGATCTTCATTGGTACTTAGCGGCATTGAGACATGCTGCTGTACGGAGGAGCGAACCTCTTGTTTTGCAGTGCTTTGTAGATTGAGCTAATCTAGACTGAGTGGTACGGGGTTATGTCTGCTTTAAGAAGGAGTTTGTTTGTTTGTCACACATCAACTCGCGCAGTGTGTTCACTGGTATTCACAAAGAACATCCGGGCTCAACCTATGCATGAGATAAGTACTCTGTTTTGTTTTCTCGGGATTTAACCTTAAAGCTCGATACACATCGCTGACATATAGCACGGGGTAAGATGATAGGCATACCTATGAATCGGTCATCTCAGTGTATCTAGAACCAATCTCATCTGCAGCGAGCAGGTCGAGGTACAAAGTACCTGCAGCATCAAGCTCCTGCCAAAAACGGCAGTTCGAGAAACTGTGAACTTAGAAGTATCGTATTGCCTAATTTTAACTTTTCTTGTGATTCCAATCATATAAATTTCATGCGTCAAATATGTGAAATATATGTGTGGCTTTGACTGTTCTTGATCCCGTTGCGGCTGCCGTAGCCCGTAGATATATCTTAGCCCTAAAAACCCAAACACTCCACACTCCATATATTAAGTCGGGATGGTCCATATCACGGGAATCATATCGATAAAGGAAATAAATTTGAAGATGATGCTAGGTGCCACAGGTCGAAACAGTCCACTCCGCACTACGTATTCTGTACAACCAGGACCCTAACATCGTTGACGAAAAGCGGTGTCGTTTAACCCTAAATCCAATGCATGGTTGGTCAAGATCCAAATCTAACAACCAAACCCCGCACATATCCCCTTGATGAAGAGAATACGATGTTTTTATCGGGGCCAATAGTTTGAGGATATGCCACCCCTTCGCGCTATGCTCCTAGGTTACGAGGTGACCTGCAGTTGCTTAGGGACGGAGACCACTGCTTTGCTGGCTGATTGTCGACCAACTCATGGCACAGGGATTAACTGCATGGCTCATTGTATGAAGAGCTTGAGATGTGAATAGTGGCTTCTTAGATTGCTAGTAATAGGCTACCAGTATGATGGAAGTGCATGCGATTCGCATGTGAGTGTAAGATGAAGCGGGAACGGTGAGAGTATGTAGGCATGCCATTGTCTAGAAGATCAGAAAGCACGAAGTAGAGGGTGCTGTTTCAAAGGTTATTGTACTTTTCAGATGGAAAACAGTTTGATGTAAAGCTCTGGGCTTTGAGATTTTCAGTACCCATTGGATGCTTGTCAAGAGAACATACATTGTATTTAAAATGCCAAATTGGGCACATCGAAGCAGGAAATAGAGCCTCAATGATCAGGCTGAACTATTATGTTTGATATATTTCATAGCAAAGACATGAACCTACAGATAGTTCGTATTTCTCTACCCATTGCAGGAAACGCCTGCCCAGAGGCCAGGTTTGCAGAGCCGGGGTGTTTGGCGAGATGAGTTGACATGGCTTGGCAATATATTGTCACGGTGAGAAGATTCACACCCCCGTAAGAACAAGGCCTAGATCGATCATTCAGACTATGTGGGGTTCAAATCATACATTCATAGATGCAATGAGGGGAATCCTCGCATATTGCTACGAGGTCGAGACGTGGAGAATTCACCCGGGTGTCTGTCGAGGTTTCAGATCAGGCGGACTACGCTTGACTACGGTGACCAACACACAAAACACCATTGTTCTACCCGGCAATTACGTTTTGTTCGAACTCAGGGGCGTCTATACTTGCAGATTGACCGGGGATGCTCACGGTCTCGAAGGCATTACCCTGCCTCAATTCTGCCCAGCCCGACGGAATTACCCAAATGCATCATCTCAGCTAAAGAGATTGAGCGTCATACTTGCGGCTCGAGACGGACAAATACGAGGCTTCCACTGGGAAGGAAGTCGGGACACCAAATAAGTTCACACAACTTGATTCGACATATCAGGGAATCTCTCGTGAAGGTAAATGAAATTGATTCATTTGCTTAGCCGCGAGCCTTTTTGATTTTTTGGACTCGCGTGCTAGCTGTTCCTGTTCATCTTGAAGGGTTTAAGAGAACCATTCCCAGCCGTTTTTCCCATAACATTCGCTCCACCGTAAAAGGACAACACCGACAAAAAGCACGCTTAGCGCTTGGCGGCCTTCTGCTGGGACTCCTTGAGGACCTTCTTGACGATCTTCTGCTCCTCAATCAGGAAGGCACGGACAATGCGGTCCTTGACGCAGCCAGCGCAGCGAGAGCCACCGTAGGCACGGCTGACATTCTTCTTGGGGCGGGAGACCTGAGCGTACTCGCGGGGACGGAGGGCAGGAATCTGTGGGAAAGCAAAATTGTCAGTCGACCTCAGATCTAAAAATTCCGCGAGATGGTCGTATGGAGATTGTAGCGTATCGGTCGGCCATTCGTTCGTACTGTCATCTACCCAGACAGAGTTTTCTTCGAGTCGTTCGGTTGGCCCACACACAATCGCACACATCCCACACAACCCGTTCAAAAAATATGTATCAGAGATGTCGAGGGAGTACTCACACCGGGGAGCTTGATGCCGCAGTCACCGCACTTGGGAGCAGTACCCTTCTTCTTCAGGTGAAGGTAACGGAGCTCACCGCCGGGGGTCTTGACGATGCGAACCTTGTTGGACCGCGTGTTGTACCTATTGGGAGAAAGACAATCCGTCAATAATTCGTTCGACCAGGGAAATAGCCATTCCGTAACTAGAATCTTCGTAGAAATCGTGCTGGTGCGTTGGAATGGAATTTTGGAGGGGATTTGGAAACGTACGGGTTCCGGCGGCGCTGAAAATCACACAGAGTCAGATTAATGAAATTTTGCATCGGGGATTTCTCATCAAACTCACGTATTGCAGTCTGTTGTTGGTCATCTTGACTGTACTTGAACTGGTCAAGGGCGGCAGTTGTCGGAGTTGTCGTGAAGCAAAGTGAAATATGTCGAGATGGGTTTGTGTGGGTTTCTGCTTCAGCCGACGCTAGCGCAGATTTGGCGAGGTTGCGCTAGTCCCAATGCGGACTAGCCCCATTCGGAGCCGCCACTTCTCAAAGTTCAACGGAGACAGGGAGCAGAGATAGTCACATCGCGTTGGGGATCGTGGATCTCTATCTTTGTCGCGTTTGCATCTTAATTTGTCATTCCCCCATCATCTCAGTCTTTTCTTTCCGTCATTGTACATTTTCAAGCTGCAGGTCTTGCTACACATGACCTCCAACGTGGCTTGACGCGACTTGGAACCAACACAAGCTCTACGAGGGAGGGTGGGCTTTCCATCCATCAATCACCATCATGGCATCATTGCCTCCTCCCCCTCCTCCCCCTCCAGGATGGGGTGCAGCTCCTCCTTCTATGCCACTGGCGCCGCCGCCTCCGGGCTACCAGCCGCCGGCCGACCCAAATGTCGCAAAATTTGCAAAGAAGAAGAATGAATGGTTGCGCACGCAACGCAATCGATTCGGAGAGAAGCGCAAAGCAGGATTCGTCGAGACACAAAAGGCCGACATGCCTCCAGAGCACTTGCGAAAGATTGTTCGCGATATCGGCGATGTTTCACAGAAGAAATTCACCAACGAGAAGCGGAGCTATCTCGGCGCGCTCAAGTTCATGCCCCATGCTGTATTGAAGCTATTGGAGAACATGCCAATGCCTTGGGAGTCAGCAAGAGAGGTGAAGGTCCTTTATCACGTCAATGGCTGTCTGACTCTAGTGAATGAGACACCGCGTGTCATTGAGCCCGTCTTCCATGCCCAGTGGGCAACGATGTGGATGTGCATGCGTCGCGAGAAGAGTGATCGAAGACATTTCAAGCGAATGCGCTTCCCCCCATTCGACGACGAGGAACCGCCTCTCTCGTGGTCAGAGAACATCGAAGATGTTGAACCGTTGGAGCCAATTCAAATGGAACTGGATGATACCGAAGATGCGGCAGTTTATGAGTGGTTCTACGACCACCGCCCCCTTCTTGATACCCCCCATGTAAATGGCCCAAGCTATAAGAACTGGAACTTGTCTTTGCCCCAGATGGCTACTCTCCACCGTCTTAGTCATCAACTATTGAGTGATGTCGTCGACCAAAATTACTACCACATGTTCGACTTGAACAGCTTCTTCACAGCCAAGGCCCTTAACGTCGCTATTCCCGGTGGCCCCCGTTTTGAACCTCTGTACAAAGATATCGATCCTAATGACGAGGACTTCAGCGAGTTCAATGCCATCGACCGTATCATTTTCCGTGCCCCGATTCGAACCGAGTACCGGGTCACTTTCCCCTACCTGTACAATACTCTTCCCCGAAGTGTCAAGGTCGCTTGGTACTCTCACCCCCAAGTGTGCTATGTTCGCACCTCCGATCCCAATCTGCCAGCCTTCTATTTCGATCCTGTCATCAACCCTATCTCTTCCCGCTCCGTCGCGCCCAAAAATATCACAGTCAGCCACGAAGATGAAATCTTCGGGTCTGGGAATAATGAAGACGACGAGTTTGAGCTTCCCGGTGAATTCGAGCCCTTCTTCAACGATGAGGAGCTCTACACTGAGGATACCGCCTCCGCCATTGCCCTGTGGTGGGCCCCTCACCCATTCGATAAGAGATCAGGCAAAATGGTTCGTGCCCAGGATGTCCCGCTCGTTAAGCAATGGTACTTGGAGCACTGTCCCCAGGGCCAACCCGTTAAGGTCCGAGTATCATACCAAAAAATGCTCAAGACTTATGTCCTCAACGAATTGCACAAGAGCACACCCAAGGCCCAGAGCAAGCAGAACCTCATGAAGACCCTCAAATCGACAAAGTTCTTCCAACAAACATCGATCGACTGGGTTGAGGCCGGTTTGCAAGTTTGTCGCCAGGGCTTCAATATGCTCAACCTGTTGATCCACCGCAAGAACCTGACTTATCTTCATCTGGATTACAACTTCAACTTGAAGCCCGTCAAAACTTTGACCACAAAGGAGCGTAAGAAATCTCGTTTCGGAAATGCTTTCCACTTGATGCGTGAAATCCTTCGATTGACTAAGCTCATCGTTGATGCCCAAGTTCAATACCGCCTGGGTAACATTGATGCTTTCCAACTTGCAGATGGTATTCTGTACGCTTTCAACCACGTCGGTCAACTTACGGGCATGTATCGGTACAAGTATAAGCTTATGCACCAGATTCGTTCTTGCAAAGATCTGAAGCATTTGATTTACTACCGGTTCAACTCTGGACCAGTTGGCAAAGGACCGGGTTGTGGTTTCTGGGCTCCGGCCTGGCGAGTTTGGCTATTCTTCATGCGTGGTATTATTCCCCTGCTTGAGCGTTGGCTTGGAAACTTGCTCTCTCGTCAATTCGAGGGTCGTCACAGCAAGGGCGTTGCTAAGACCGTCACTAAGCAACGTGTGGAATCTCATTTCGATCTCGAATTGCGTGCCTCTGTTATGGCTGATTTGATGGATATGATGCCCGAGGGTATCAAGCAAAACAAGGTTAACGTAGTCTTGCAGCATCTGTCAGAGGCCTGGAGATGCTGGAAGAGTAACATCCCTTGGAAGGTTCCCGGCCTACCTGCGCCAATTGAGAACATCATCCTTCGTTACGTTAAGAGTAAGGCGGACTGGTGGATCTCTGTCGCCCATTACAACCGAGAGAGAATTCGCCGGGGCGCTACAGTTGACAAGACTGTCGCAAAGAAGAACCTTGGTCGTCTCACACGTCTCTGGCTCAAGTCTGAACAAGAACGTCAACACAACTATTTGAAGGATGGTCCTTACGTTTCGTCTGAAGAGGCGGTTGCAATCTACACTACCATGGTTCACTGGTTAGAATCTCGCAAGTTCTCTCCAATTCCCTTCCCCAGTGTGTCGTATAAGCACGACACGAAGATCTTGATTCTTGCACTTGAGCGACTGCGCGAGTCATATTCCGTCAAGGGCAGACTGAACCAAACTCAGCGAGAGGAGCTGGCCCTCATTGAACAGGCCTATGATTCTCCCGGCACAACCCTGGCGAGAATCAAGCGATTCCTCCTGACACAGCGAGCTTTCAAGGAGGTAAAGATCGACATGAACGATAATTACAATAACATCAACCCTGTGTATGACATCGAGCCCATCGAAAAGATCACCGATGCTTACTTGGATCAATACCTCTGGTACCAAGCGGAGCAGCGCCATCTGTTCCCCGCTTGGATCAAGCCTTCCGATTCCGAAGTTCCTCCTTTACTCACCTACAAGTGGACCCAGGGCATCAACAACCTATCAAATGTGTGGGAGACTTCTGAGGGCGAGACAAACGTGATGATTGAGACCGAATTGTCCAAGGTCTATGAAAAGATTGATCTCACTCTGCTTAACCGGCTGCTTCGTCTGATCATGGACCACAACTTGGCTGACTACATCACCTCAAAGAACAACGTGCAGCTCAGCTACAAGGATATGAACCACACGAACAGCTATGGAATGATTCGTGGTCTGCAGTTCTCAGGCTTTGTGTTCCAATTCTATGGATTGATGATTGATCTGTTGCTTCTTGGTCTGCAGAGAGCCAGTGAAATGGCTGGTCCTCCGGGAAGTCCCAACGACTTCTTGCAGTTCAGAGACCGTGCCACTGAGACGCGACACCCTATCCGTCTCTACACCCGTTACGTTGACAAGATCTGGGTCTTCTTCCGATTCCAGGCTGATGATTCGCGTGACTTAATTCAGCGTTTCTTGACCGAGAATCCTGATCCCAATTTCGAGAACGTGATTGGATATAAGAATAAGAAGTGTTGGCCTCGCGATTGTCGTATGCGCTTGATGCGTCATGATGTCAATCTTGGTCGTGCAGTCTTCTGGGATATGAAGAACCGTCTTCCAAGATCCATCACGACTATTGACTGGGATGATACTTTCGCCAGCGTGTACAGCAAGGACAATCCCAATTTGTTGTTCTCAATGAATGGATTCGAAGTTCGGATCCTCCCCAAGATGCGGAACATGAATGAGGAGTTCTCCGTCAAGGACAGTGTCTGGTCTCTAGTCGACAACTCTACCAAGGAACGTACGGCCCATGCCTTCCTCCAGGTCACCGAAGAGGATGTCCAAAAGTTCAACAATCGTATCCGACAAATTCTCATGTCCTCTGGCTCAACCACCTTCACCAAGATTGCCAACAAATGGAACACTGCTCTGATTGCACTTTTCACATACTACCGTGAAGCTGCTGTGTCGACCGTCAACCTTCTTGATACCATTGTGAAATGTGAAACAAAGATCCAGACCCGAGTCAAGATTGGTCTCAATTCCAAGATGCCGTCTCGCTTCCCCCCCGCTGTTTTCTATACCCCCAAGGAGCTGGGAGGTCTGGGAATGATCTCAGGATCTCACATCCTTATCCCTACCAGTGATAAACGTTGGTCCAAGCAGACTGACACTGGCATCACTCACTTCCGAGCGGGTATGTCTCATGACGAAGAAACCTTGATTCCAAACATCTTCCGATACATTATCCCTTGGGAGGCCGAATTCATCGACTCTCAGCGTGTTTGGATGGAATATTCGCAGAAGCGCATGGAAGCTCAGCAGCAGAACCGCCGCTTGACGTTGGAGGATCTGGAAGACAGCTGGGATCGTGGTCTTCCCCGTATTAACACCCTCTTCCAGAAGGATCGCAGCACTCTCAGCTTCGATAAGGGTTTCCGACTTCGTGCTGAGTTCAAGCAATACCAGTTGATGAAGAGCAATCCGTTCTGGTGGACTAGCCAGCGACACGACGGTAAGCTCTGGAATTTGAACGCCTACCGTACCGACGTCATTCAAGCTTTGGGTGGTGTTGAGACAATTCTTGAGCACACCTTGTTCAAGGCGACCGCTTTCCCATCCTGGGAAGGTTTGTTCTGGGAAAAGGCGTGTCTCGCCAAGGGTACCAAACTCCTCCGGTGCGATGGTGCTGAGATCAATGTCGAGGACGTGCGCGAAGGTGATCAACTTTTGGGTCCTGATGGAGAGCCTCGCCGTGCGTTCAACATCGTCAGTGGTAGCGAGCGCTTGTACCGTATCAAGATCGGCGGGGAGAAAGAAGATCTTGTGGTGACACCCAACCACATCTTGGTCCTTCACCGCGAGGAAATTTCTTCCTCTGATCGCCCCAACAAGGTGTTCAAGCAGGCCGTTGAGATGACTGCTGCCGAGTTTGCTGCCCTCTCACCCGAGGAAAGAGCCCTGTACCGTGCTTTTGGCTCTCCCGGTCTTGAGAAGGGCGATGAGCGCTTGGTTCCCCAAACTCACATCTTCAAGATCGAAGACATTACTTTAGAATCTGAGGAGACAGAGTGGGCTGGTTTCCGGGTCGACCAAGATCAGCTTTATCTGCGCCATGATCACCTTGTCCTGCATAACAGTGGCTTCGAGGAGAGTATGAAGTTCAAGAAGCTTACCAATGCTCAGCGGTCCGGTCTTAACCAAATTCCCAACCGTCGATTCACTCTTTGGTGGTCACCTACCATCAACCGTGCCAATGTCTATGTTGGTTTCCAGGTGCAGCTAGATTTGACTGGTATCTTCTTGCACGGCAAGATTCCCACCCTCAAAATCTCACTGATTCAGATCTTCCGTGCCCACTTGTGGCAAAAGATTCACGAGTCGGTGGTTATGGATCTGTGTCAAGTATTGGATCAAGAATTAGAGCAGCTTGGCATCGAGGCTGTTCAAAAGGAGACCATTCACCCGCGTAAATCTTACAAGATGAACAGCTCTTGTGCAGATATCCTCCTTTTCGCAACGAACAAATGGAATGTCACTCGACCTTCGCTTGTCTTCGATACCAAGGACGTTTATGAGCCGACTACAACAAACAAGTTCTGGATCGACGTGCAGCTTAGATATGGTGATTATGATTCTCACGATATTGAGCGATACGTTCGTGCCAAATACCTCGACTACACCACCGACAGCATGAGTATCTATCCTTCTGCCACTGGTTTGATGATCGGTGTTGATCTTGCATACAACCTCTTCTCGGCCTATGGACAGTACTTCCCAGGTCTCAAGACACTCGTCCAGCAGGCCATGGCTAAGATCATGAAGGCGAACCCGGCTTTGTATGTCTTGCGTGAGCGTATCCGCAAGGGTCTCCAGCTGTATGCCTCGGAGAGCAACCAGGAGTTCCTCAACTCTCAGAACTACTCCGAGCTGTTCAGTCCCCAAATCCAGCTCTTCATCGATGACACCAACGTCTATCGTGTCACGATTCACAAGACCTTTGAAGGTAACTTGACTACAAAGCCCATCAACGGTGCCATCTTCATCTTCAACCCTCGGACTGGACAATTGTTCCTCAAGATCATTCACACCAGTGTTTGGGCAGGCCAAAAGCGTCTGGGTCAGTTGGCCAAGTGGAAGACGGCCGAAGAAGTTGCAGCCCTCATCCGATCTCTCCCTGTGGAGGAGCAGCCCAAGCAGCTCATCGTCACACGCAAGGGTCTTCTTGACCCTCTCGAGGTCCACCTACTCGATTTCCCCAACATCTCTATCCGTGCCTCTGAGCTTCAGTTGCCATTCCAGGCTGCCATGAAGGTCGAGAAGCTAGCCGATATGATCCTCCGTGCGACCGAGCCTCAGATGGTACTCTTCAACTTGTATGACGAGTGGCTCAAGTCTATTTCTCCATACACTGCCTTCTCTCGACTCATCCTCATTCTTCGAGCCCTTCACGTCAACATCGACAAAGCTAAGATCATTCTCCGTCCTGATAAGACTGTTATTACTCAAGAGCACCACATCTGGCCCTCTCTCTCCGATGAGGACTGGATTAAGGTCGAAGTGCAATTGCGTGATTTGATTTTGAATGATTACGGCAAAAAGAACAACGTCAATGTGCAGAGTTTGACCAGCAGTGAAGTGCGTGATATTATCCTGGGTATGGAGATCAGCGCGCCCTCTCTGCAGCGACAGCAGGCAGCGGAGATTGAAAAACAACAAGAAGAGCAAAAGCAGCTCACTGCCGTGACTACCAAGACTCAGAATGCTCGTGGCGAGGACATCATCGTCACCACCACATCTCAGTACGAACAGCAATCATTTGCATCCAAGACTGAGTGGCGTACTCGTGCAATTGCCACCTCCAACCTCCGGACAAGATCCAACAACATCTACGTCTCCTCTGATGACATTCGGGACGAGGGTTACACGTACATCATGCCCAAGAACATTCTCAAGCGATTCATCACCATCGCAGATCTCCGAGTGCAGGTTACGGGTTACATCTATGGCAGCTCCCCGCCAGACAATGATCAAGTCAAGGAGATTCGCACCATTGTCATGATTCCTCAAGTTGGCAACACCCGGGATGTTCAGCTGCCACATCAATTGCCGCAGCACGACTACCTTCAAAACCTGGAGCCTCTCGGCGTCATTCACACCGTTTCTGGTAACGAGCCACCATACATGTCTGCAGCGGATGTCACACACCACGCACGTCTCATGAATGCTCATCCTTCATGGGATAAAAAGACCGTGACCATGACTGTCTCTTTCACTCCTGGATCAGTCTCTCTTTCTGCCTGGGGGCTTACCCCGTCGGGCTACAAGTGGGGCGCAGAAAATAAGGACACAACCTCGGATCAGCCACAAGGCTTCTCCACCAGCATGGGTGAGAAATGTCAGCTGCTCCTCAGTGATAAGATCCGCGGCTATTTCCTTGTTCCCGAAGATAACGTCTGGAACTACAGCTTCATGGGCAGCTCGTTCGGTAGCGTGGAGAAGAGACCTGTCTACGTCAAGATCGATACCCCGCTCAAGTTCTACGATGACCAGCACCGTCCCTTGCACTTCCAAAACTTCGCTGAGTTGGAAGACATTTGGGTTGATCGGGCTGACAACTTTGCGTAAACGCATGTGCAGCTGGTCAGGCGTTGCAAAATCCCTTTTTCTTTCATTTCCCGAGCGTCTGTTTCTTTACTTTTTCTACTTGTTTTTTTCTATTGGGGTTCTTGTATCACGACAACTTAATCATGTATTGCAGCGAGAACCAAGGCAAGAAAAAGGCCACTGTGGGTTGTTTTTTGTATACTACGAGTTTCCTTCGAATACATTCTTTGTCACTTCGACATCAGAGTGATTTCCCATTCCGATATTGTTCAACTCCCGTCTCTTCCCTGTAACTATACGAGAATGCGGTTGGCTTCCTAATGCATAGATGGCACTAGTTGACCTGGCAGCCAAACCTTCCCGGTTACGAGGGACCCCTTTCCGAAGATTGCCGCGATGTTGTCAACTTAAGGCTGTCTGAGTAGACATCTTCAGCCACTCGGGCGAAGGTCCGAATCCTCAGCCAGATGCAGCTTGAACACGGAAAAAATAACCAGAAGGTGAGTGAATGGAGGGGTGAGAGAGACTAAAGGTAAATCAGGGGAGAATGGAAACATCCAGGCCGAAAAAAAAAGGGAAAAAAAAGCAAGTAACCCTGCGCAACTATTGAAATCAACGACCATTCACAGTCAGCTTCACTCTCCACTTGGCATGAGAAGGACATTCGACACGGTCAGACAATGACAGATGACGGCCCGCATGCAGCTAGGACAGTTCGGTAGTCATTCCGACTCACATTCCTCTGCGATTCGACGAAGAGCAAGGCTGGGCATATGGCGGAATTGTCGAGGGGATGGATTGGCCATCTTCCCCTCCATCTCCTCCAATGAGCTCGTTTGCATAACTCCGGATCATTGTTGGCGCTTCTTTCTGACTCGAATCCAATCTTATAGATGAACGCCGTCAAGTCCGGACGCCAATGTTATTCTTCTCAGATGTTTCAACCCCTGCTGTTTCGCCTCTATCGGACATCTGTGATTGACTCTCGCAGGCCTTGGCTCCGAGGACACCCGGGTGCAATGGACAAATAACTTCCCATTGCTTATGCCACTAACCTATACCGTATCAATCAGCCGATGCGATATGTCCGCCTCTTCCCTTGCAAGACAACATCGTTGCATGGATCATCAATCCACCCAATAAGCTGCTTCATGGGGTTGTCATGGTTTTAGGCAAATCTGACAGGCTTCAATCATCTGTCGGGTCTTTCTTTCTCGCCATGGCTGTGTCCTGACCCTGGACTCATCCTAGTTCCCTGTTTCGCATTTGGGATTTACCGCCACTGAAAGGGGGTGGTAAAAAATACTTCTGGGAGACTTACCGCGTCCACCAATGTGTCTGAAGGCCCCCTCCCGAACATGGGGAGTCTGTGCGAAAGCAGAGGACAAAAAAAAGCCCCCTATCCCACCAAGCACGGAAGGATGGAATACAACCTACCTATCACGAAATTCTTGTTTATAGTGATTCTTCCTTGCAGTCCGGTCTAATGGATTGGAGACTGATGAAATCAGCCCGGCAACGCACGTTCTAACTTGGTCACCGGCACAGGTCTAGGATAGGAGACTCCTTCAAATGTTATAGACGTGTGCATGCCTTCCTCGTTTCCTTATAACCTACTCCGGTCTCTTTTATTACTCCCCTCTATGATACATTATGCCGTGCCAATTGTCCCTGCAAGTCCTGGCTGCAATTTGACCCAAAGTAACCCTATTGCTTCTGCATGTTACTTCACTAAGCCCTTGCTCTCCTTTGTTGCAATCGCATCCACAAGCTAATTCCTGCAGCATCCTCTTGTGTGATAGTTTTGTTTTCATTTGCCTTGCACCTCGCGGGAAATACTTAGCAGACTAAGACACCTTTTGATCATTTACGCCCAAACAGACCCTTTAGCTACTCGCTAGGGCTGCAGGCCCTGGGATTGCTCATATGTCTGCAACACTAGCGAGTCCTTATCGAGGCTTCATGGTTAACTACACTCATCATGGCAGTGGTAAAGATGCGAACCAGCAGGATATTATTTCCTATGGCGCAGCTCAGTTGCTCATCCAAGACAGGCCCACTGATGTTCGCTACCACTCCGATACAACTCAATCACCCTTTGGATCACCATCAATCTTTATCACAGATCGCATGCTTCCACGCCAGATGGACCCGCATTATGATGCACACAACTATGGGCTCGCTCCCCTCCATGATAGGAGAAAACGACAACGTACAAACAGTGACCTAGAAGTCAATCGAGATCCTGACCACAACTATGGACATCGGCCTGTCTTGCAGAGTCTTTCTATAGACTCATCAACTTCAGCGGGTGAATCGCCCGACTTAGCATACCCCATGCATGTCGACCCTTCGTCTTCCCACCAGACACCCAACCAGGACTATATCCGTCGGGGTGTTTTGCTACATCAGCACCATCACCATCACCGGCTGCCATCCCAGGCATTGGCGACTACGAGCTCTGGTATTGATGGTCCTGATGCTACAGAGCCATCCCAGTCGCAGATGGATCTTAGCTTCATGAGCATCCCTGGGGTGCCAAGACCATGGCCTGCTCCAAAGATAGCAAAGACCAGGTTCGGCCACAAGGAAGATGACATGTTGATAGAGCTGAAGGAGCGGTGGAATTTTTCTTGGAAGCAGATCGAATGCTTCTTTCCAGGGCGGAAGCAACAGACATTGCAAGTCCGGTACTGTACCAAGTTAAAAGAACGGACTGTGGTCTGGGATGATGACAAGGTATGTTCATGTTCATGTCTCCCAATTGATGAGCTGGACTTGTGTTAAATATTGAGTAGGATCGCAAATTGAAGAAGGCACTGGAGGATTATGAGAACGACAAATGGGCACATGTTGCCCGGAAGCTTGGGCCTGGTGTACCAGCAGCGGCTTGTAAGCAGAGAGCTGCAGAACTTGAATCAGATCTGGAACTTGAGTGACTATTGAGGGTAGCAGAATATATGTATTACCCTGTGACTGATGATAACTATGACCGGAGTGATCGGTCTTGAAGATATAGACCTTCGTGCCCTATACAAAAAGCCCTAACTGTCTTAAAACGGTCACCCTGCGCTTCTGGTAGGAACGACCCGCCGTACTAACTTTTGAAGCTCCCGCCAATCAGCGGGGCTGACTCATCAATAATCGTGGTCTCATTGGACAAAACAGCCAGCCAATCACAGGCGCTCGGGCCAAAGCGGCTTCAAACTCGCCCAACCTCAAACCTCCAAACTCCCTCTCCTGCCTCAAAACGCCCCGCGTCATCCACCCCATCACCTCCAGGACAATGTTCCTCCAACGTACAGCCTCCGCCCTCGCAAGGCGCTCGCCTGCCCGCGCTTTCACTCTCGCTCAGCGCCCCTTCTCTTCCTCCATCGTCCGCTGTACGTGACTCCTCGAATGGCCTGATCCGACCTTCGCACAACTATTCCAATTCCCGCGCACCCCAACCCATAGGCGCCTCCTATGTTATATCAGTCTTTAGACACGCATTGTTCACTATGTTCACCAGCTAACACGAAACTTTTTTCACAGCCAATGACAAGAAGTGGGCTCCCAAGCAGGAGGGCAAGATCCTGACCTTCGAGGGTGAGTGTTTTACCCGGCCTCAATGGCACCCAACTGTTCCCGGATTGGCCGCTGTAGCTCGGGAAAGACTCACATCATCGTCTTCGGGGAAATCTACGTTCAATTGAATGTCATGATACCTCGGGTGTCGGTCATGTGGATACTTTTTCCGAGCCATAAGCCAGGCTTACTATTCTCCATAAAATCGATATCAACAGAAGGCAATGCTAACATATCTTTTTTTTTGCTGCTATATAGAGATCAAGGCTGAGGATGACCTCCTCGCCCCGGGTGCTAAGCCCGGTACCATTCCCACCGATCTTGACCAGTCCACTGGTCTCGAGCGTCTGGAACTCGTCGGAAAGATGCAGGGCATTGACATCTTCGACATGCGTCCCCTTGATGCCTCCCGCAAGGGTATGTATTACCGATACCCTTTACCAAACATCCTACCACCGCGCCCAACCCAATGACGAAACACCGGCGAAATCGCATAATCGTTCATTCGAGACAAAGTCTGAGAAATTGACTAACTCAATCGGTGCTATCACATAGGCACACTCGAGGACCCCATCGTCGTCAACAGCGCCGGTGATGAGCAGTATGCCGGTTGCACCGGTTTCCCCGCAGACTCCCACCAGGTCAACTGGCTTACCGTATGACTGCCTCCCTTCTAAGCTCGACCGGGCTATATTTCCCCCTTCGGAGACTGACTTTCCACCCTGCAGGTCTCCCGTGAGCGCCCCATTGAGCGCTGCCTCGAGTGCGGCAACGTCGTCAAGATGAACTACATCGGACCCGAGGAGGACCCCCACTCCCGTACGTTTCCCGAATTTCCCCTACAATGAGGTGATCTCGCTAACTTCTTCTCAGACGACCACGACCACGGTCACCACCACCCCCCTCACGTCGAGCCCAAGACCTTCGCCGACTACGTCAAGCCTGACTACTGGTACCGGTAAATCATTAATACCGCTTTTCTGCTTGCGCGGTGGTTTCCCTTCAAGTTGGTTTTTGGCCTGGAAATCCCAATACAGTGTGAACATTATCTTGCGTGTCTGTCTCTGTTCTGTCTCCGTGACTTCCCTGTCTCTTTTGTAGAATAGTGCTCTAGTAGATGAAAATGAGAGTGTTGGAGGGGTGCTTTTGACTTATTGCCAATGAATTGTCTGTTCAATTTACATCTCGATGAAAATAAAGGTCTGATCATTCTGCGGGTACAAATTCGATGCAGGTGTGCCCGGCACTGATATTGAAATTGGTGTAATCTAGTCTTTGTATATTGAAACACACGATATAGTACATGCAATGTACGAATGCGATACACATAGAGACAAGCAGAAATACAACACCCACATAATTGGTTGTACATTTCGCAAAGATCGTAATTCGGCACGTGTGGCGGAAAAGCCGAACTTTATATCATAAAACATCACTTTTGATTTGACGTGCCCAGTCGATTGCGACGGGGGTAAGAAACACCGACGAGTAGAACGAGGTGCAGCGTCGAATGTCGAATCTTGTCTCGAATGAGGCAATGTCCTCATCCGCTGGACGCGGTCTCTGAGAGTAATTATAGTCTAGCGGCCGATGAAGCGAAGCTCGAGGTATCGCAGGGGAGGGTAAACAAGCGCAGTCCAAGAGAAGCCAATGTATATTCCCATCTAGCAAAAAGAGTATTAGTATCAGAACAGACGCGTATGGAAAGGACATAACTTACATCGGCACCGTACTCGCCAACCAACTTCGCAATGGGTCCGATGTACCACACCTGAGCCATACACAAGACAGCACCTACCCAGCCAACGATAAATGCGGCGAATGCGGCAATGCCGATGGGCAGCTTGGACGGATCCCGCCAGATTGCCCAGTTGTACCCAGTGCGCAGGCGGAAGATGAAACGCTCCTCCAGGACAATGGCGAACCACATGACGACCCAGTAGCCCATCAGAGCGAGGAAGTTGGTGAAGATCTCGGAGAGATTGCTGCGGCCGACGAGGGCGCAGACGGTGTAGATAACGACAGCAACGGTGTTCCAGATGACGCGGGGCACTACCTCCGCGTACCGGCCGAGGATCTGGAAGTCTATACCCGCGGAGTAGGTGGGTGGGATGTTGTTCGCGATTAGGCCGAGAGCACAGACGACGGAGCAGAATTTGCCAAAACCGTGCAGTGGGCCGAATCCTTCGACGATGAGTGCTCCTTGCCCTATGTCGTAGGCGGCGGAGTACTCTGGATGTGTGGAGATGCCAGAGGCTAATCCCACGCCACTGACGAGGGCCAGGGTGAAGGAGGTGAGGAGGCCTGCTAGAGTTAGGCCGAATAGTTTTGTCCGAGAGGTGTTCTCCGGGTAGTAGACGAAGAAGTCGGCTGCTAGTGGGGAGTATGTAACAGCGGCACTGAGGCAGATGGAGAAAAAGGATATTCTGGGATTATGATTAGGGAACTGAGTTCTGGATTCCTGACGCTTGGGGTTGCAAGCTCACCTGTTTCCAATGACTGTTCGGGTATCACCGACAGAGACGTATGATAAATCGAATTTCGCAGATGCCACTCCATAAAGGATGAAAATCACAATGACTTGGGGCAAAAAGGCGTATCTATACGATCTCGTCAATTTTCATTGTTCACCACTACAACGAAGTATCAGACTAACCTTTCATAGTAGTGGAAGACTTGGATTCCGAAAGTGGCCACCGCCCAGCTGATAACCGCGACGATCACGATGCCTATGATATGCAAGTCAGTACCATTGTGAATGTATGAGATCCCCAAAATACTTACCAACAGCCACGGACATGCCGCCGGGAGAGACAGCAGACAAGATCTGACCGCCAACGACGCAGTCGATCAAGCCGTACCCAATCATCTGAACAAGGTTCAAGAGAACAATGATCTTGCTAGGCCACCAGCCCATCGAGTATCTTCCGAAAGCCTGCTCACAAAATTAGCTCATTCCATGAAACAGTCGTTTTCTCGATATGAGTCACATACCAATGTCCGAATCCCTGAGACGGGACCCCATGTAGCCATCCAAGAGGCGACCAAAGAACCAGCCAAAGCACCAAAGACAGCACAAAGCGCCGAGTCCCGGAAGCTGAGACCATACACCGCAGGGCCCAACATCCCGAGGGTGATGTTATTGGGCGCAAGGTTGATCGAAATCCACAGCAAGTAGACTTGCAGATACGACATCCATGAGTTGCGCTTCATGCGCTCATCCGCAGCAACCCGTTCAACACCGCGGGCCTCAAAATTATATTCGACGAGCTGCTGCTCGAACGCTCTGAGGAGGGAGCCCAATCGTGATCCGACGGGATTGCGGCGATTGGTTGTCTCGCCGTAGAGTCCCTCATCCTTGTTGGTCGTGCCGGGGGTTTCAGTAGTGAGTGTCGTCGGGTCTTCCTTGTTGGAGTGCACCGCTAGGGTGGTGATTTCGTTTTCTGGAGCCATCCTGTGATTCTGTCAGTATCATCTACCACAGCTGTTCATCTGGGAAAGAAAAAGCGCATTGAGTCCTTTCGCTGGAATTGCCCAGATCAAGTTAAACCGTATAATCTCAGAACGACAATCGTCGAACACCGGTCATGCACGAGATTTGTCCTATATACCTTGATCGTGAGAGAAGACCAGACTACTCGTCTTCATGGTAGCCGCTCCTTGTGCACAGGTTGTGTTACCTTCCAAAAAGTCACTATGAATTGGCGTCAGTGGGACATAACATCAGACCATCACCATGCATCAGGAGAGGACAGTAGAGAAGAGTTACCATAGAATTGGGTTGGTTGCTTCAATCTCAGTTGTCAAGGCAAAAGGTGACATGTAGTGGGGGCGAAAAACGGGGGAGATGATTGCCGCGGGGAGAAAAATAAGATCGCCCACTTGAGACCTTTTCCGCCTCCACCGACAATGCGCATTGATCTACACCTAACCTCCCCTCCCCTAACCTCTATGTTCTGTACCTTTCCTTAACTTATGCCATTGCCTAATATTGGAACAGGTGGGAATCATATGGTATTGGTGGATACAAAAGTGCAAAAAGACGAAAACAACACAGGCGCTTGTCAAATCAAAACAGGCAACGCCTTGAACACGGCTTGCAAATCAGATGCGCAATGGTTCATAGCGCGTAGAAGACAATAGATTCGAGAAATTGAGAATAAAGATATCCAGATCACCAACTCCATCTGCCTTGTGAAATCAGTGACCCCCGATTGGCCACCGATGAAACTTGCATCGCTCTGGAATTGCTAGGAATCCGGAAGAGAGAATGCCAAATTCATAAAAGATGCTAAGAAAACAATATCGTCACTTCATCAGTGTCATCGTGTCGGATCAGACGTTCTTGAAATGCTCTTTGGCATATTGCTCGCAAGCCTGTCGGAAAATAATCTTAGATTAGATGCACAATGACATGCAGGAAATGCTGTTCACTCACTTTGGCAGGCTTTCCAACCTTCTGACCGATCACTTTCCACTTGTTCGCCTCGTACTCCTTGATTGCCTCGCGAAGCTTCACAGACTGTGCAACGTCAGCGATGGATGCGACAACGGACATTAAAGGAATCGGGGTCATACCTCATCTTCGGCAAACTCCGCGTAGTGCATGTCCTGCGTGAGATGTGAGTTAGACCAATCTAGACACTGCTGAAATTGCATGAAGTCGCGTACCTTGTACCAATGCTTCTTGACACTGCCTTCGGTTCGTGTCGGGAAAGTCTGCCACGCGTAATAAAAAAAGTTACCGTCAGCAACCCATGGCTTTTTTATATAATAATAATAACTTCTGGAGCCAAAAAAAAAATAAGATAAAGCGTGCGTACCTTGGCAATTTCACTCCAGCTGCGCCCGGCGTCGCGCATTGTCTTCAGCCTTTGCTCCTCCTCTGCGGTCCATGGGGTATTCGTCCGTCCCTTCTTCTTTGGTGTAGACTCGACTGGAGGAACGGCGGAGTCTTCGATCGCAGCACTCGCAGGGTTGACTGGAGCTGCCATCATAGTTGACGAGCCCGGCGCAGGAGAAGGAGGGCGTTTGCGCGAAGCGCCGGGGTTTTGTTGAGGTAAAGGAGCAGTCGGGATGGGAATGCCTTCAAAGTTTGGAACGCGATGAAAGGGATGGATCTGTTGTTGGGCCAGCATATGCGGCGGGGCGCTGGTAGTCGCCGACGTCTTAAGTCGCTTGGATGTCGGGGGGGAACTGATGGGGGTAGCAAAAGGTCAGAAAAGTATAATCGAATAACATGACATGACAGGCAGAGATGTGAGAAAAACGCGACCAAGTGCACTCGAATGCCAACCTAGTCTCCCTCCCACAGCTGGAGGCCGGACGGAGATCATAGACGAAGGGACTTACGACATGGTGAAAGACACACGCGGTTTTCAATCACACTGTGTCGATTCATCTGTACATACAAAAAGGCCGCGTAGGGGGGTTAGCAGGATCTGGTACTGGCGCGCCTTGGTCAACACTCGGAAAGCGTTACACTAAAGACGATGACACAGGCGCATCCCAGGCAGAACCAGATGAAAGTAACAGAGACAGTAGGAAGGTATCAACCGCGACACAGAGAAGTCCAGACCCCGACCGGAGTGTTTAAATCCTGTAGGTGGGGAATCAAAGGGAAGTTAGGCTCACAGGTCAAAATCGCATGGTCGAAGCGTCGATTCGGGGACCTCGAATTCTTCCGAATACGGGGAGAACATGAGGCTGGGAGGGTTATGTTGACTTTGGAAGGGAGGTAAGTGATGAAGAGGAACCCTCGGGGGGAAAAGGAAGACCTGATAAAAAAAAATAGAACGGGAGGTCAAGAGAAGGACAAGGTTACAGAGAGAAAGGGAAAGGAAGAGGGAGTTGTGAGAGAGAGGAAAGGCAGAGAGAGAGAGAGAGAGCGGGGATGGAGTCACCTCATATCACAACATTAAACCAAAATCATAAATAGACACTCTTTTGATATTAGTTTAATGTGTTTAATGTGATTTAAATAGTTGAACTGCTTTTTCTCTGCTTCTATTAATTCAGGGAATGAATCTGAAAATGAATGTTTTGATTTTCGAAGATCATTTGTTTATAATATGGGGTCTACACCAGATTTCCCCTCTCTATTGCACTCTCTCTTACTCTTATTGCCCTTTTTATGTTCTCTCGCGTTCTCTCGCAGTTTGAACAACCCTGATATCAAGAGACTATGCATTGGAATTAATTGAAATTCAGTATCGATTCAAATGCGCCTCCAGCCAACCCTCCGGTGCATTCCACAACCCGTTCTTCCTTGGCCTAGGAACCGATGCCCGGACAGGGGCCCTGTCACCATTCATGGCTGCTGTAATCCAATTCGGCCGATGAAAAGATGCAGAAGCAGAGATGGCCACGTCCGGCAGCTTCCATGAGACATTTGGGCCGAAGAGACCCACGAGTGGCCTGTTCCAGAATCCGGTGACCCGGCAAGATCTCACAACACCGTGCGAGGATGACAGGACACGCCCAATGCGAGTCAACGACGCGCCCGAGGACCTTATTATTGTAAAGACATCCAATGGCCCCGGGAAGTCCACCCGCAATCACTAGTATTCAATGACAGAGGTAGGATGGTCCGTCCAACCCGAAACTTGGCGGGCTAGATCAGCCACAAGATGGTTTCGCGTGAAGCCACCGGGTACTGTTCCCCTCTCTGCCCCTATGCAGGTCGTTAGCTGGGGGCATGCACAGTATGGGGCAGAACGTCTGGGGAGTCCTATCAGAGGTTTACTCGGTCTTAGTACCGCGCGGGGTCCATCCAAGGCGTGTATATATTCCAAGCCCAGCCTCTCGAGGTTCTACCGGCATATTTCTTTGTCACACATACAGCCCCCCATTTTTGTCAATGTTCAATCATCAATTGGGTGATTTATGATCGTACCAATCAGGACCGTAAAAACCCGTGGATGGCCTGTTGACCAAGAGATGCCCAGTTGAAATTAGAGGATCTCCATTCAGGGTTAAGGAAGATGCATGAGAACTATCATGTGGGCTGAATCATGTCGGGTTAGAGTAGATGACCAATTCAGAAAGATCATACTAGAATTCTTTGGGCGTATTTATGACTTGCGTTGTCTTTCTCAGTAGACAGAAAAGACCTTATTTCCCCCGACTCCATGGATATCATGTTCCGTGGATACACAAAAAGGGAAAAGAAATTGATAGGTCTAGCGCCTTGAATTTGAATCATGCTCGATCGACTTCAACAAGCCATTTTAATATGACCAATTGCTCCCTCTTTTTCTCGGTCAGTTATTTGGACGCTTCATCTCGACGGGGAACTACATATATGGTAGCGCGTATGCTATATACATTTAACCATCGTGGTCATCGGGTAAATAGTTGCTGGCTCAAAATCTAGCCAAGATGATCATGAATAATGAAAATTGAGAATCTTACAGTGGATTTGACTACTTTGGGAATCTTACCGCGTCGCCTGCAGCACCTAGAGCACCTAGACCTTCGCGAATCCACAAAATCCACGAGAAAAAAATAATCAAAACAAACCTTGGTTTAAACTAGAATCCTATATTATTGGTATTACCACAGAAGCTTAAGAAGAGCCTCGAATCAACTTCAAATGATTCGATTATCAAGTTGAGCCTAATAACACTCATCCCTAAAGATCCCTAAAGATCCCCGCATATTCAACTCAACCTTTGTGTTCTCTTTTCTGCAGATGGATCGCGTCAGTCCTTTCTGTCAGAGTCAATACTAACTGACACCTTGAAGGTGTCTTAAGTTTTCATCGCTTGGTGTGCTAATGGTTGCGAATATATATAGCAAGGCTATTTGGGTACAATGTTGAACAGCACATGTCGACCGTTATCACGTACCAGGCAACAAAATAGGCCGCAAACGAATACATAAGTCCTATTGTCATCCTCAAGATGATTTATTTATCATATTTTTGCATTGTACTCCGTACTCCGTACTTCTGATGGAGCACAACCGTTGAGATCTACACACTGACGTCAACATCACGTGAGAGAGGACACGCGGCCCAAGCTCATGTGGATCGCCGATAACGAACCCCCAGAATGACTCCAACAGCTCCAATAGTACTTTCACTTACTTTTGCTTATTGCATCTCTCCACGTGTTACGCTCATTGGAGGGAACGTACATACACAGAGAACACGTCCTTTTACCTTCAATATACTCAATATCTCTTAGTTTCCGCCATTTAGCCAGATCTTCGGCGACGACCTTGGTGATAGTCTGACAGGTGTCCACGCCAACCCCACACCCGGTGCTCTGTTTGATTGTTGAATTCATCCCCCCTAGTCATGGTGGCGTGGAATGTCTTTCGTATCCTTGGAGATTTGTCCCATCTAGGCTCAGTATGTGTCCTAGTTTGGGCTATTCACAAGAATAAGAGTGCCGAGGGTTCGTACACGCTGATTTCGATGGAGATCCCTTTGTACATTAGAGAAAGTACTGACATGACTCTATCAACTTAGGCATCTCATTACTCACCCAGCTACTATACGGCGCCGTCTTCGTCTTTCGCTACCTCGATTTACTTAAACCTTCCACGTATAGGACTTCTGGGAGAGGAGGATGGCATGTCATTTGGAATGTGTCTTTCAAGCTCTTCTTCCTGACCTCATCTGCATACCTGATATTCCTGATGATGAAGGTATACCCGCGCACACGAGAGAGGGAGCGAGCTTGGAAGCTCGGTCTGTGGTCTGTGGCCGGTTCGGTTGTCCTGGCTCCGATTTCCATCTGGCTTCTCGAGACCGAGGTTTACAATCCCTGGATCATTGAAGTAAGCCGAAGAGAGTGAGCCCTCATATAACCTGCGGGTTTACTGATTGTCATATTTAGTTTTTCTGGGCATTCTCCATCATTCTTGAGTCTGTGTGTGTTTTGCCGCAGCTCCTTCTGCTCCGCCAAACCACTGTCCCGACGGTAATTGACTCATACTACCTGCTTGCTCTGGGTTCGTACCGGGCTTTCTATATTCTCAACTGGATAATCCGTATTTTCAGCCGAGCGCCTTTCGATGATTGGGTTGCGGTCGTTTTTGGCATTGTACAAACCGCCTTCTATGCCGACTTTGCCTGGGTATATTATTCGCGCCAGCGAGTCAAGCTTCGCAATGGTGGTGTTGTTGACTCCGAGGATTATGGTAATAGTTGGCTGGTGAATCGGGTTGTGAATTTCCGGGCATCTCGACATTCCACGGACGAAGAGCAGCACCTTCGAGACGAGGAGCAAGGTGTGGATGGCCAGACTAACCATAACCGATGGGGCGCTCGCGGCATTTCCATTGCAGCAGATGATACACTGGAAAGCAACGGTCACCACAAGGGACAACCCCACGATGATAGCTTAGATGGGTTTTCAGGAGACGAGGACGATCACCGCGCCACTACTTCTCGCTGAACGATGAATTACTACCGGTAAATCCCGTGATAGCACGACAACTCTCTCCCGCAGCCCGGTTGTTTCCTAGAGATTCAACAGAGCCGTCATAGGCTTGAGTTGGCTGCACGGGAGGACACGCCCCTGCCGTCCTAGTCTGGAAATCTCCCGGGATCTGATTCCCACTTTTTGTATGTTGAGTCTGTGTTATGATAGAAAAAGGAAATGAGAACATGTATGAAGTAGTACTAGCCCCCAAATTCAAGGCGGCCTTGTTAAGGCTACACTGTTTCACGATACTACCCGGGGGTCATTTGAATGCTGCTATTAGCACGCTAGAGATCCTGATCCGTTTGTAATCTTTATCTCGTCCTTGATATCAATTGACTGCAGATTATGCAGATTACCGAGTACCGTAGGAAGCTATATGCATGAGATCTCTTGGGGTCTCCCATCCGAGCTACCGATCCTTTCGTATAGGATTCTGCTTGATGTTCCGCAGTATGATAATTATGGTGAGATAGATGAGTGGTTTATACTATGGCGAATAGCTGGACGCCTCCAGATCGACATATAACTATTGGCTCCCTCAAACCGACTGACCTCCCATTATACCATTAGACCCTGTTCATATCAATACAGAGACAGGGAAGATTGGTACGGAGGCGGAACATGCATTTTAATTAGTCGAAAAGGTCGTACTTGACTCACATTTGGACCTGAAAGATAGATCTTGCACACTGCTCTGACTAGACTCTTGCGTATCCATGTATCCTCATACCCCATCTACTTACAGTTTCCTGGAATCTTGATATTGGCAAGCCGTTAGAGAGCAAATGCATCCCAAAAGCTACTCTAGAGCTATAGATATTCGACACGGCACATCCGGTGCTAGATCATGTCCACAACACGCATTGTTAGCCCGTTTACTAGGCTGATAGATCACTCTCACACTGGAAATGTCTAGAAGAATCATAAAGAGCTGTATATTTTGAATGCGGCTTCCAGTGCTGCTTCCAGTGCGGCTGTATACTAGTCTCAAGTCGGCAAGAGAAGCCATGCAAGGAGTTACCGGTAGTCGAGATTAGCTAACCACAATATGGATATCGACCTACGTGCGTATACGAGCGAGTGCTCACAACATGTATCCGTACTTGACCCGACCAGGCCCATAAGCATAATGGTAGCCAAAAGAAGCGAGGGGTAAGCGCTAACACAGGACGGAGACGCTAAGCTGTAAACACCCATGCTCTTGCGATTGGGGGCGATATGTACACTGTGCAATCGTACCTAATCTGATTCAGCCATTCCGTCAGCAAAAGCGCAGAAGACACCATCTGCAAGGTGTTGCAGTGGATCATTCAGGTCCGGGGTGGATGACAATGCCTGTTGAATTGCCTCATCTTCCATCACTTCCCACGTGCCTCACTTGATATTATTCTAAATGACGATGTGCAGATAGGTCCAGATGGAGGTATGCAATTCAAAGTCTAGACAGGCCTGGTTTTCCATCGGGCGCTTAGGAGCAGGACGTGGCTTTCGAAGCAAACGAACACCGTAATGTGGAGATGGGAGATGGGAGATGGGAGATCTAGGTCCCCAAAACATCATTTGTCCGGGGGCGGACCCCTACAGAGCCCAGAAATCCAGATTAGAACTCCGAGCGAAAATGACGTGAAAAACAAAATCCAAGACAAAGAAAGTTCTAGGATCATTCTGTACCTTCGAAATGGACGGGGATTCGCCGGGTGTCTGCATCGGCGCTTAACCACCGGCCACGAATTCTCCGTCGCCAGAAGCCACCTAGCGGCTCGCGGGGTTTCTCAGCCTCAATTTAATGTCGGATGCATCTTGGGCCAGTCGAAAGGCGCCCATCGTGAACAACGCCTCTCTGCATGGAGCATGGAGAAAAAGAATCGGGATCCCTCCGGTTATCCCACAACCAATATATCGGGTTCGGATAGCGTCAAGTCCCTTTTCATTTCATGTCGTGGGGTCTGCCAAAATGAAACAAGGTTAGAGTAGATAGGCTGTTGACAAGGCTGACAGCGTTGTGCAGAAAGATATGAAAATGCTCGTTCGATTGGGGGCCATATTTGGTGTCTGGGGCTAGTCGAACATCGACATTGAGACCTACTATGTACTCCGTACCCAGGTACGGGTCATTGTATGGTAAAAGCCTCGTATTTTCTCCTCAATCTTGGATCGTTTATATGAGGAGTATGGTATTATAGTATCAGAGTAAGATGGTTCTAACTGGGTTCATCAGCTGTGGACCTCAATGGACATTCCTCTAAGCGCTACGCTTTGTCTCCTTTCTAGATCCACAACCCTAACTGCCCTCACCCCCGGTCTGTTTTGTTTGATTTGAATATTCTTTTTCCATCCTTTTGGCCCGCAGTGGATCTGAAGTCATACACTTACTTGAATTCCTATTCACAATGCAGAGTCTGAGCCCCTTCCGGGAATGGGGGCGGAATATGGATATCAACATTGGACTATTGGGTCCGCAGCGCTTAAATATAGGCCCTCGTCGAGTTTGGATGAGTTTTCGCATGTTCTAATGCGGCACAGTGCTCGTCGGCGGTACTGACTTCGGTTTTGGTGCTTTCTGAGCCTATAGTTAATACCGCGACTGATTGTGCACACATCCTGCCTCGCGAGGCATCCCGGTGCTGGCTGTGATATCCCTCAAAGCGGAGTATAGGCAGACTGCATCTATGCTTAAAATCGAGCCCCTCTTTTGTCTGATGAATCTTATAAAATCGACTTTCATCGACTGTTGGGAAATGTGAAGTTTCTCTTCCGGAACCAACAATCTTGATATACACAACCGTTAACGCTTCTAAGAAACCATCGATCCGCCACCTGCAGTTCCACATCTTCCCCTGCCTTGAGTTTCGCAACTCGTTTCACATTGTGCTTCGGCGGGTATCCTCCACTCAGAGAACGCAGTGGACTGTGAATTGAATTAGACGTGTTTTATCTTCCGCCGAGTGCCACCAGTCAACATCATGTCCCATTGCCCGGATGTCCCCTGCTCGGAAGAACTGTCAGAGTACTATGAGAATATCCCAGCTCAATGGTCCGAAATTGACGCCGTATGTACCTGCACAATTTTAAAACCGGACATTGCTACACTTCCGCAACATCACGCTGACCCATATACAATCCAGTCTCCATTTGTGGGCATTGACCCTTACTGCACAGAGCCACTAGTGCCACCCGACGTTCTGACCCCAGTCAGTCTTCCAGACAGCTCATTCCATCCGAGCCCAGCACTCAGTCATGGACATGACTACCACAACCCAGAATATCAATACAGCATCAATGATCCCATGCAGGCCCCCCAGGGCCTCGGCATCTCTGCACCATTCCCGAGTAACTTCCCCAGAACTTCAGCCCCGAATACCGGGTATCTATACGCACCAGCCCAAAGTGATATCCAGCATGGCATGACCCAAACACCCCCACCACCATCAAAGCGCGCCAGGCGCTCATCAAACACACCCTCTAGCAATAAACTAGTCAGCATCGCTCCCAATCTAGAAGGACTTCTCCGCATGGAATATGACCGCCAAAATGCCCAGCCCTCTCCACACATTCTTCCCAAGCTACGGGCTCCAGGGCGCGGACGCCGCGACCCACAAGCAGAAGACGAAGACGCATTCGTAGAGGAGCTGCGATTGAAGCACACGGCTTGGAAGCAAGTGTGCGAGGAGTTCCAGAAGAGATTCAACAAAGATGTATCCGAGGCGCGTCTGCAGATGCGTCTGCTCCGCCGGCAGCGAGACAGATCGGCTCGCTGGGAGGATTCAGATGTGAGTACGTACCCCTCACCCCAGGGTGTGGTCAAGCTGTGTGGGTTGGAGGATAGAATTAGGGGCAGTTTGTGCTGATACGTGACTCTGATTCTAGGTCGAACTTTTGAACCACGCCCTTGGGATATGGGAAAGAGATAAATTTCGTTTTCTTTCGGACAAGGTACGGCAATCTCCGGGTTGATGTTGACTGGACTAATGAGCTAATGAATTTTTGCAATTCAGTTGAAAGAACTCGGTGCTACGAAATTATATTCGCCTGATCAATGTCGGTCTCAGCTTCGATTTTTGGAAGCAAAACAACAGCATCGTGATCGTGAAAGTGCTTCGCCCTCTGCTATGTCTGATCCTGCTCCTGCTACACCTACTGTGTCTCGAAAACGACCACGGGCACAGTCTTAAGAATTGGAGCTTGAATTCGATGATGACTTTATTTAAAACCAGGGGTTGTTTTGTATTCGCTTCTCTTTTCCCTCCTACTTTATTTGACCTTCCCTTCTTTTCTTATTTTGGAAGACTTCCCCTTTCTTACCTCTTGTTTCTTTTCTTTTCTTTTCTTCCAACTTTTTGCCCTTACGATTGTCATGACCAGCTACCCTTGGATCTGATAGGGCTATATTTGCATAGCCGGAAGGTATCACCTATTACATATTTTCTTATACATTTTATTCTTATTCTACATGACCCAATTGATATTCTTTTCTATTTTTACATGTTACATGGGCTCGCACATTCCATAGATACATATAACTAATAATCCCTTGCAGCTGATGTAAGTGGTGTGGTGCTACACACGTGCATCGTTGCTGGGATCATGCAGTAGTGGCCGTGGGGCTGTGAAGAGGTTTATATTGATATTACGAGCAGCTATTTTTGAACACACCCTTGCACCCTAGTCTAAGCTTACCATGACCCCGGTTGTCTTTTTGTCTTTGACGTGGGCTTTTGCGGGGGCTATCTTGCCTGAAAATGGGCGAGAATATAACAGAGAGGCCCCCAAGCTAGGAGCAATGCAGGGATTGTCAATTTCAGCTGGGGCTGATGTCAACACAGTCGGAGGGAAAGAACGATAAGTCCGATTGATATACAAGAGAGGCGGAGCATGTTGATGTTTTTAATTAACACCGAGTACTCCGTAGATGTGCTAGAGTAGGGGACATCAATCTTGTATATTCTTCAACAGTCTATGTAATGGGCCGTTCTATTCTTCATCGGAATCGAAATCTTCATCGACGATAGGGAATGTTAAAAGTGCAGCGATGCCACCAAGGCCCTCCAGGCGCCTTCCACTCTCATGATCAGAGCTGAGAATTCGCACCTCACCACCCTCAACATCCCGAACACGGTCCACAAGCGACACCCAGCGTTTACGCTCGGCAATATTTTGAGACCGGAACAAGCGATTCGAAACAATCAGCACACCACCCCCTCGACCCACTGCACCCTGCTCAACTGCAGACTCAACCTCGCGAGGACCGTAGGTTGCTTTATTGGTTTCCTTCCGTAGCTGTTCTAGGAAGTCGTCCATCAACTTGGTTTCACGGGCGTACTTGGTATCTGCTAGTAATGTTTTGACTGCGGGTGATTGTAGGACTTCTGATAGTGAATTGGTGTAGCCCGATGCAGAATGGACAACCACGACGCTGGCAAGAAGTCGCTTGAGACCGGGTGTTGTTGTTGAGGCTTCGTTTTGAATATATTTATGGAAGCCAGAGGCCACAAAGCCGGGCGATGCGAGAAGAACAGGCCGCACAGCCTCGTTATTGGCTCCTGAAGTAAGACTGGTATTAAACTCCATTTGTCGAAGGAGTGTCTCGAGGGTAACCTTGTAGAATTTGTTCATTCCCTAGAATTACCCAATATAAGTTTCCGCAATTATCAACGAGCAAGAGAAACATGTTGAAAACTTACCTTGTCATGATCACCTCCTCCCTGCCGTTTTCGCGGCACAGACATCTCAACCTTTTGTTTCAATATCGTCTGAAACTGACCAATAAAGCAGATATGAGCGATACCCTCTTGCATAACCACTGCGACGGCCTCTGCTCGACGTTTCCCACCCTCGTCTACGGCATCTTTCAAGGATTCGATGGCAATGCTGTCCCACCCGACACCTTCTCCATCTGACCCAACCTCTTTCTCTAATGTGAAATTGCGGTTTAACTCTAGATCGAGGGTATGGAACTGCCCAATCTTTGTGTGTTGTGTTTCATTGATAATTTGTCCGGAAACATGGAGCTGGGAGCTCTGCGGGTCAAAATCGAGATTCTTCACGCGAATTACGAGATTCAGGTGTACCCGCGCCGAGCTGGTGGATCCGGTATCTTGGACTGTAGTGACACGACGGATTGCACTGGCACGGAGAAGATCGCCTGGCCGGATAAGGTTGTATGCGTGCCACTGGTTCCATCGGATTACATTAGGTGACTGCGAGGCGTTTATGTTGAGAGTGAGGGCTGAAGTACCATATCTTCGGGTTCGTCTGGACACAATGTTACTGCTCCAGATCCATTGTGCTCAATCTTGTTTTTGATGCAACGCATTTTTGGAGTAGTATCGAGTGATTATAGGTGGGACTTTGGGAGGGTAAAATGCAATCAAGATGGGTTGTATGTTGTTGTTGTGGTATCGTTGTCTGCTGAGTCGAAAGTGGGTAAATATGAAGTATGACAATAATCTGAAAAATAGATTAGAGGCCCTTGAACATGAAGTTGGCTCTAGAGATTGAGAGTGTTGAGCGAATTAAGCAATGTGAAGGCATTGGCACTGCTCAACTTGCCAAAGCCAACCCCACCATATAATACTGCCTCTGATTACCGCCCCAATTTGCGGCGGCAATAGCTTTTACCCTGGTGATACGTTTGCCTTGCACATAGTCTGCCAGTTGAGAACATTTTCAGGAACAAATAGACCAGAAATTGTCCCATACGAGCGACTCCCTCAGATCTATGACATTTAATCCCACCTACGGAGTGAGTCCTACGTTCAGAGGGGCTGATCAATAGACGAACCCTAATCAGATTAGATTGGGGCACAATTGACGTCAATTCTTCTGCAGAGCAACATGGAAGTTTTATGGTTGCATCTATGCATAAAGGGAGGCTCAACCTAGTTTCAACCGACCCATAAGAGCTTCCACAATAGAAAATCAAAATAAGCAAAGAAACAACCCGTGGACCGTCATATCCTTGTTTGCAAGACCTCAATGTTTGTCAAGTTACTCACATGCGCCCCACGTCTGGACCGATCAGCCATTGAGATGCCCAATCTAGTCCCCTAGGCCGTATACATACCCCACTTTAGATGGCGTCAAATGCGGACAGCTTTGACGGAAATTACGGGACCGAGTGGTCCGTGGATGTTGCGACCATTGTCATATAAGGTTGCTGCCCACCTGCACCCACCTGCACCCACCTGCACCCACCTGCGTTCTTCAACCCTTCACCTACTGAAATATCAACAATGGCTCCAATTTCGCTGCAGTCTACCTATAAGCTGGTCTCAGGCTACGAGATTCCAGTAGTTGGCTTCGGAGTGAGTATATCGAATCTTCCAGGGCTGTTGAGATGAATGGTATAGCTAATACATGCATTCGGAACTAGGTGTATCAAACGTGCGTTGACTATCAAGTGAGCTCTACCGTTAAAGACTAATTGACTCTCCGACTAGTCCCCCCGATGTCACTGAGAAAGTCACCCGCAAAGCCATTGAGATCGGATACCGCCACGTAAGGAATTGCAGAATTCCACGCAGCATGTGTACACGCATTGACCACCGAGTTGCAGGTCGACAGCGCCAAATACTACGGCAATGAACTGGAAAGTGCGAACGCTATCCGCGGATCTGGACTTGACCGATCCAAGATCTTCTATACCAGCAAGGTCCCTACAGATTGCATGGGATACGAGAAGTCTAAGAAGGCCATTGAGCAGAGCATTGCTGCAGCCAACCTTGGCTACATTGACCTGTATGACTCGCTATCCAACAATGCAGAAATACCATCAACTAATTCTATTGCTACCAGCATGCTGATTCACGCACCCTTTGGCGGCAAGGAGGATCGCCTCGGCACATGGCGCGCACTGGTCGAAGCTCAGAAGGCGGGTCACATCCGATCGCTCGGTGTATCAAACTTTGCTATTCAGCACCTCGAAGAATTGGAAGAATACATTAAGAGCGGAGCGGGTGGCCAAATCACCGTCGGCCAGTACGAGATCCACCCATGGTGCCCCCGTGAGGACATTGCGGAGTGGTTGCAGAAGCGCAACATCATTGTCGAGGCATACTCTCCTCTTGTGCAGGCAACCCGCATGAAGGAGCCAGTTCTGCAGAAGCTCGCTAAGAAGCACGGTAAGACCGAGGCTCAGATCTTGGTCCGGTGGAGCTTGCAAAAGGTATAGTCTCAAAACTCTCCTGGGCCCCGTAATACATGACTGACATCGCTCTCATTAGGGATATGTGCCCCTGCCCAAGTCGGTGACCGAGTCTCGCATTCTGGAGAACTCGCAGGTCTTCGATTTCACCCTGTCCGATGAGGATATGGCTAGCCTGAAGCTCAACACTTATGAGCCTGTGTGCTGGGATCCCGTCCGGGAGTGCAAAATCTAGATGGCTTTGATCAGTTAGCAAAAGACTAGCGTATGAGATGATTGATAGGATAAATCCCCAAGTTTCCAGAAATTAACCAGCCCCTACATTTTTTTTTACAAGAATCACGGACACTCGCTAAGAAGAGTCCTCCTTTTGATACCATACCTAAGGATCCATTTTCAGTCCTAGAGCTTGATTGATTCTCTAATCCGAGATACACTTCAAGTGATTCTGCGATATGGCCAACCATGAGGCCACTGATATGTCAAAGTACTCACACCTCATCCACTAGTTCGAGACCGTAACCAAACGTATTGAAAATCAGTGTCTCAGCTCGAGAGCCACACGTCATTTTGTAATGATAGAGGAGTCATTCGTTGCCGAGGGTCAATCACCATCATGGATCGAAGCAATGATAGAAAATTTTCTTTCTCAGCGCCCTCTAGACACTCTATTCATGTTTCGAGTCGTGCGGGCGGCCTTTCTGTGGGGTCTTTAATCCGAAAGTCCTCGTCAAATATCTGGCCTATGATTTCTGGCTCCCCTTCTTTCAGCAGACTAGCAGGAAAGGGGCCGAAAAGGGCATCGATCTCCACGTGCTGTTTGATCAAATATTCACCCCTGCTCGCATCAGACCTGCCACAAAACATGCGTACTGTACCTAGAAGCTCCGGGAGTACCAAGATTCCAGATGTCGACTTCCTTGCCCCATGGTGCTTGTAATAAGACTTCAGGGGCTCGCAGAAGTGTTGGCTGTATCATCGCCAAAAGATGGTGCGATTCAAAGCTTGCCGCGCCCCAGTCGCCAAGGACGACTTCGACTTCAGGAAACTCAGAGGGATTATCGAAATTACATTCCCCGAGACTGTGGCGTGAATCCTGAAGGTGCTTATCGATGATATTGTAGTCCCTAATTCTGACCATGATGTTGTCTTGCTTTATGTCTAAGAAAAAGGGCCTCCATTAGCGGAATCCATGAATATGATCTTTTTCACATACCAGTGTGGATAATTCCCAAGGAGTGCGCGTAGTCCAGGGCCGAGAGTAGTTGTTTGGTAATCCGTTTCAAAATATCATTAGAGATTTTGGCGCCCCTGAAAAAGAGACAGAAATCCTTCAAATATTCTGCCATGAGTTCCAGGACTAGACACACACTGTGATTATGCACGAAATTATCGAGAAGACGAGAGACATGCCGGTAGCCTGGATGGGTGATATCACCCTCGCTGAAGGATTTCAAAATCTCTCGCTCGAAGATATCATGTTTGCCTCCGTAACAATCTTCCCTCAGAATCTTGATCGCCTTGTATGAAAAGTCCCTATGGAAAGGAAATCAGTGACGGCACTATTAAACCCGCGTAACAGACTCACGCGTGATCTTTGGCTAACCAAACGATTGAATATAGACCACGTCCGAGAAGTTTGATAATCTGATATCTGTCATTCAGCACCTGTCCGATGGAAGCATGTCCGAATAGTTCTTGTGGTTGGTCGGCCATGGCTCATGGGTACATGAATGGGAAGATTGCAACTTGAAGACTCTTATAATTGCTCTCATTAGATCATCTAAGGTGCTATTGTTTCTTACCTGATTGACAGGCCTTACACCTGATGCTCGTATATGTTTACAGTAGGCTAATAAGGTTGTCTTTATTATAATGGGATACCACGGGGGAATTGATAGAGATCAAGGTATAGATGCTAAGAGCTATGTACTAGGTGCTGGGTGCAAAGCTAGGTGCCAAGAGCTAGGCTCTCAATAGGCGATCAGTGCTATGCTCAAATCAGCCTCTGTTTGTACCTGATTAAATGATTAGAGGAAAGGATGTTGCTAGTAATGTTAGGGACATATGTTGTATCTGATTGTATTACCCAAACAATGCCCCCAATGTGGTAGTTTGTATACCTCCGCGGTCGGCACAACGTATCACCGCCAACCCAACCCAACATTGCCGACTTCCCCAAACTTTCGATTCACCTTACCACAGCTCTCCATCCCCATGATCGGACAAGCAGCAGGCAGTCGCTGCGACGGTTGCCCCCACTATGCCGGATGAGCCGCGGCGTATTATCTTGGAGAAATCCAAGACTGTCAAACGCCGGTACCAGCGAAGCAACCAACGATTCCAGTTCAGCGCCTCTCAGATCGCGCGGCTAGACCGCGAGGAGGAGCGAGAGAAGAAAGCAAAACAGCTACGCGAAAAGGAAAAGAAGCGCATTGCCAACAAGAAACGAAAAGCCGAGCAGGAGGCGCGTGCCCGTGAGGAGCGGAAGCGTCGCGGAATCTCGGATCCTAACGCACCCCGCGTCCCCTCGAGCCAGCCGCTTCTGTCGATGTTTCTAGGAGCCGCAAAGCCCCAATCACCCGTTGCACCAGAGCCTGAGCCCGCGAATACGGAGACAGAGTCGTATAAAGAGGGGAACGCGGATTGTGACAGTGTGGGTGGAGATACGGAACCTGATTCGGATGTCTGGGATGATTTGGATCAAGAATTGGAGAATGATATATCTGAGCTTGAGAATGCGAGCATCCTGCCAGTGCCAGGGGCTTCCGATATTGGAGTCGAGATGAAGCCTTCATTCGAAGAAGATGAGTTCTCCGACTGCTCGGCTTTCGACGACCAAGATATTGTGAAAGAAGCCGAGGCGGCTGCTGTGACACGAACGACTGACGAAAAACCGAAGGTCCTCTCTGCACCTAAAGAATCGTCCTTTGTGCAGCCTTCCTCTCATCGACCGACTGTGCCCACATTTGAATCCTCCTTTGGAGAATCCTTCCTATACGACCCCGCTGACTTTTTGGAAGCTGAAGCGGCTATTATTACGAAAACGAATCATGACGGAATGAAAGTCCAATCCATACCGAATGAGGTTCCTGTTGTGCAGCCTTTGCCTAATCAATCATTGATGTCTTCTTTGGGTGACTCGTTTCGAGACGAGACAGCTGATTGGATCGAAGAAGCTTTTGCACATGGAAATGGGGATCCTTTTGGTGAACTCAATAAGATACCCTCTTGAATTCATTTGATCTTTGTAAACTGCCCTCGAGAGGATCTCATGGTAGATTTGAGTATAAGAATTCACGGGTAACAGGGGTTATCAATTTTGAGATTGCAATCGTTATGATCATTGTGCATCTACGCCTTGATAAGACCCAAAGCTCAAAAGGTCAAGAGTACGGACTGCATATCTTCGAACACTCAGACCTCTCTGGCCTTTGTAGGACCGAGCTACATAGACATTCGACTCTACCTCTACGGACTTCCGACGCCAAAGGAATTAGAGTTTGCATGCCAAGACAATGGATCGATCTAAGATCTGATCTCAGATATCAGATCTAGTTTGGAGATGGAGAAGTAGCAAATGAGCCACGTACTTAGCGCCCAGCTAATGATCTTGTGTGCATTATGCCTTCATACTGCCTTCGTATGAAGGTAGCTGCCTGGAAGGATATGCTTACTGATGCTAGACCATGCATCGTTACCTGTAAAAGGCACCTTCAAATTGATATCATCGATTCAATTTTTATTATCCATTATTCGATCTTCTATATGCAAGTATATATAACACCGCGCTATGAATCAAAATGCAAATGCAAATGCAATAACAACCCAACTTTTTTTGGTGACGAATCAAAGCTTCACCTGGAACCGCGGGTGAGTGCGAATCTTCTTTCCATACTTCCAGAAGAAGAAAGGCACAGCACACATCGCCAAGGAGATGAACGCCAACAGAGAATTGCCCCATCCTAGACCCAACTTTTCGTACATCGAGGGTCCAGCCAGTGGCAGAAGAGCTCCGAGCAGAGATCGCAGGGCCGTGTTCGCAGCTGTCACGGACGCGGCGTAGCGCAGATAAGAGTCAACCAGATAGGTGCTGGCAGCCATGAAGACGGACATCAGACCAATGGCGAAGACTCCAGTGCCCAGGATGGGCACAATCCAGTGGACACCCGCCTCCGCGGACCAACCGTACCAGAACAAGCCAACGGGCAGGAACCAGCAGCCGACCAACATGGGCAGAAGACGCGACTCTGGCGTGAAACAACCCCGCTTCACATGATCTTGAGCAATGTGGTTGGCGACTGCACCGGTGATGATGAGACCCAGCAAACTGCCGATACCGAAGCCCAGGAATGATAGGCCAGCGATGCCGCTAGAGAAACCATAATGTGTCGTGAAGATCGTCGTGATAGTGGTGAACATCAGGTAGAGATAACCGTAAGTGGTGGCGGCATATAGCGCCATCAGGAACACGATCGGGGAGCAGAAGAGCAGCTTCAATGGGCGGGCCAATGCTGTGGCGAAGAGCCCTAAGCTGAGCTTGCCTGTATCGTGGATCGATCGGAGATCGGGGTTACCAGTGGCTTTGCGCATACGAGCCGCTTTGCGCTCAAGAACCACTGGAGCGTAGGATTCACGATACCAAATGATGGTCAGGATCATCATGATTCCGGTCTATACCAACTGTTAGCCTTTCATTCATTGGATAAGACAGGAGCGAGACGAGAACAGCGAGACATACTGCAATAGAGATCACCCAGAACACCCACCGCCAGCCCTCCGCTTCGGCCAAAAAGCCGCCTGCGACTGGGCCGACGACCGGTCCAAGAATGGGACCCATCGCCCAAATGGCCATGATACCCGCGCGCTTCTCTTTCGGAACCATATCGGCGACGGTGCCAGAGCCGATGGTCAGAGGACAGACGCCTGCCATACCAGCCAGCAAGCGGAACACAATCAGCTGTGGCATAGTTTGGGCGACGGCGCAAGCGATGGTGAAGATGAGGAAGAGAAAGTTGCAGACATGGTATAACGGAACACGGCCATAGATCTCGGAAAGTGGTGCGATGAGGAAGGGTCCGAAGCAGTAGCCCAGAATATAGACGGAGACGACAAAAGATCCCAGCATAGTACTCGTGACTTGGAATTCTCGCATAACGGCGCTAATTCCGGGGGTGAACATCGATGAAGCCAAGGGACTATCGACTGGTCAGTATCTCCAACCCCTACAGTCAGAATATAATGGGCATAACTCACGTAATAAATGTGTTAAAGGCCATCAGGACCAACTGACGTCCTTTCTTCCATTTAGGCCAGTTGAACGGATTCTCTGTATCATTGGGACCGTCAAAGTCGACAAGATTAGGATCTTGTTTCATGTCAACATCGACGTCCTGTTTCTCAAGATCCGCCATGTTGATAATGTCGAGTTAAGCCTCGAGAAATTTGTATGGTTCAGAAACAGTTCCCCCGAGGGGCATGACCCTATATAAGTCAACGGATCACGGCAAGAAACCCTCCGATAAAATTAGAAGGATTTATACAAGCACTCGAATATCCCCACTTTAAGGCCTCGGTCGTCGTTTTTGGCCAGTCGGGAGGCCGCATTTCGGCTTCTTGGCTGTAACCGAGATTTGGCCCCGCTGCATAACTCGGAATAAGTTATGAAGCCTCCGAAGGGACAATTCTACCTTTGAGGGAGCAACTGTGACATGCTAAGCCACTGGATTTCTAATGTGATCGGGAATACGGAGTATGGAGCACTCCGATGGGCATTGATCTCTTTTCCCAATGATCGGGCCTTTCATTCCTTATTCTCCTAAATCTCATGCAAGGATGCTGCAAATCGTACATTACCTAGCTACTCTCCCTCGTGGTATGTAAGCTTGGCAGCCAAGTGCTTGGCAGCCAAGTGGATTTTATATACCCCCATGTACTTCGAAAAAAGAAAGATCCTAGCCCGAATCGTAATATGCTTATTTATGGTGTAGAGATTGTGTATACTGGCGCTGTATTGCAACAAAAATGCTAGTGTGGATATCAAGACGAATAAGACATAGAGCAATCCTGCTTTGAACCTCGAACATTGATCACTCGAAGAAACCACCGTCGCTGTCATCATCCTCCGCATTGACTTGTGGTGCCTCGTGTTTCTTGGAAACCTGCTCTTTGCGAGCTGACTTCTCTTTCTTGCTGCGAATCTTGTCATCTTGGGACATGCGTGTATCCTTCTGTGCAGTAGTCTTGGTTTCTTTGTGGTGTTCCTTCTTCTTGCTCTGCTCCTTGCTGCTCTTGATAACTTTGTTTGTGCTCGATGAGGCAACTTCAATCTTCTCGCCATTGGCGTTGATGTTCAGCTTTCCTTCACGGAGAAGGTCCAGGGTCTTATCTTCCATGCATTTTGCAACAACAGCCCACATCGGGGGCTTCGCCTCTTTGGTGCTGGGTTCTTGCTTTTTAGATCCTGACTCCGACGCTGGCGCATCATCTGTCCCGTTTGACTTGGGGTAGATGGAAATGTATTTCTCGGTGAGAGGGTAGTAGATTGTATAATTGAGGTTGACACGGCAGGCGTGGATTTTTGCAGCAAGGCGCTCCTTTTCTTTCGGATCCAGATCTTGCTCCTTCTCGCGACGAGTGAGGCGGCTGAGTTCTTTGGTTGCAGTCTTGCGATCTAATACACAGATAAGCTGAATTAGCAACGTAACTAGGATTTGAGCGTATCAGCGACATACCAAGGAATCGGACAAAGTGATATTTCTTGATCAACTGGGACCGCTCTCTGCGTGCTGTCTCATCGGCAAGGTCTTGCTCGTATCCAGCGAGAGCGCGTTCCTGTAAGATACGCGCATCTGCAGAAAGATCCATTTTGTTGAGTAAACGTTTCACATCGCGAATACGTTTTTTGAGATCATTGACAGATGGGTATTCTTTCTCAGGTTTGGGCGCGAATTTATCCTTGTATTTGCGGGTTATTTTGGGCTTTGATGCCTCGCCTCCACTGCCGTAGTCCTCGTATTGGATTTCATCGGCTGCCTTATCCTTCCGGTGCACCTTCTTGCGCGCCGGGGCAACATCCTCTGACCCATCCCGCGTCTTTCTCTTTGAGGGCGCTGCCCGGTCACGGTGGCTGATCGTATCGGAAGACATTTCGTTGGTTCAAAAGACACGGAGAAAAGAGGTCGAAGCTACAGCAAAAAAGATAAGAAAAAAAGATATCGGCGGATTGTCGGCCCGTCCCCAGATTACGCCCACCAATGAACGTCTTCGCTGATCACCATCACCACGCCCTCTCTTGTCGCATTGATTTGATTTACCCCAATTGTCAGCTTCAATTTGTCGGTCTTGCTGTTTGGATTAATTCATGTGATTTGGGACACTCACTGAATTGATTCTAGCATCAGGGCCAGCATGGAGTCCGCTATTCGCTGGTCCCCGACCTCGTCGGCTACAGAACAACGTTTCCTATCAGTCGACGTCACAGGGAAATCATTTCGTCTTTGTCGAGTGACTGGGCTTGATGGAAAAAGCATACGCCATGAAGTACTGTCCACATTGACCAACGTCCCTGGTTTTCGTGCTTTTGACTGGTCTACTTCCAACGAGAACCTAATCGCTGTTGGCCAGTCATCTGGAGAGGCCACCATCCTGCGCCTTGATGGTGATACAAAAGCGTCTCTTTCATTTCCAGTCCGCAATCAACGATATTGCAACGCAGTCGCATTTAGTGCGCATGGTCTTGTGGCATCGGGTCTAGAACGCGTTCGCAACGACTTTTGCTTGAACATTTGGGATGTCAACCAGCGACTCAGTCCTGCTGGTGGAAGCAAAGGGTTCACTGAGCCTCTGAGGAAACTCGCTAGCTCTGAGCCTATCACCAGCATTAAGTTCTTTCGCGACCAGCCTGACACGATCGTAACTGGCGTGAAAGGCCAATTTGTTCGTATATATGATCTAAGAGGTTTGTTCTTTCTGTCTGGACTTTCTGTTTGGCATTTTATAGTATAGCTAATCCCGCCCTAAGAGGGACCTGGCAATCCATCATTGCAGTTTCCCACTCGATGTGTTCATAATCTAGCTATTGATTGGCTTGATGAGAACTACATTGCATCTTGCATTCCATCGAATGAAAGCACCATCTGTGTGTGGGATCGTCGTGTTGGGTCTCGACTGACATCTCCATCAATGGGTTCCTCTGCCGGTGCCACCGACTCGAGCCAAGCAACACCGGCTTTGGAATTGAGAAATGTTTTCAACCCGAAATCTTCCATTTGGAGTTTACGTTTCTCAAAAACGAACCGCGGCAGCCTTGCTGCGCTCTCTAGCAATGGTCACTTCAAGACCTATGAGATTGCTAAAGATTACTTGCTAGAGGAGTATCGCTCCTCCATAGATGAGACTCTTGGCCAAGGTTCTTCCAAAAACTATCCAGAGTCGGTTTACATTAAGAACATACGGGACGTATGTGTACCTTTCGATCATCCAACTCGGGGTTTCAAGGAAAAAGATCGAGTTGTTTCATTTGATTTCCTGAATATTAGTTTGTCTCCTCAACCAAGTGCCATCGCACTTGATGGAAATGGACAACCCCAGATAATCACTGCTCGTGCACCGTGCGCGCCGGTTGATCTGTCTTCGCAAAGCGTATTGGCTTGTGGCGTCTCATCCGAAGATGCGGACGTACGTTCCATTCACCCACTTTCTGAGCACATTTCGCCCATTGCAGATTTAATTGGAAACATCAAGTCACGCGTCTGTTCAAGCTCGTTAGAGCACGGAGCGAACTCAAATGGCCAACTTTTTGTCTCGAACACTGCCCAGTCTGAGCCTGTCCCGAGTCACGAGAATCGGGAACGCGCCATGGCTCTGGGGGCGATGGGTGTGCCTCTTACTGCGAAAGAAGCACTCACTCTATGCACTGTCAACCAGTCTCGTTGCAAAGAGGGCTATCTGTTTGATGAAGCTCGAAACCGACAGGTCGTATCTGATGACCAAGCTCTGCAAGACTTTTGGAGCTGGGTGGAACGTGAGTCAATTTTTTCCTTTTGGGAATCGTTGGAACTCGGAATGAATGTGGCTAATAAATATACAGGTGCTCGCATTGATTCTTCTGGAACATCGATGATTGTCAATGGTCTGGATCTAAATTACCTAGGCGTGAGCAATGTCTGGAATAATGATATAGGTTTGTTTTCTTCGTTTCTTGTTCGTTCTGTGGGTAAACAAAACTGACCTAAGAAACAGGAGCCAGTTTTGAGAAACGTCGAATTGGCGCCAAGGCCGATAATGCTAAAACAGTCGCGCTTGCGGTGTCGACTTTAGCAGAACAATTGAACATCCCGGTAACAAAGGGCTGCGACACGGCTTACCCTGGTCATCGCCGGCTCTGTCTTCGTCTCTGCGGTGCCTCACAATCTTATCGTGAGCTGGAGGAATCGGTGAAAACGCTATCTGGCAAGAACCAGCACACCAAAGCTGCTGCATTAGCCGTTTTCCAAGACGAGCCTAAGTTAGCGTATCTTGGGCTTCGAAGCAATAAACCTACCCAAGCTCATAAGCTGCTAGCGATGGCAATCGCTGGAGCCTCCAAGGGGGAAAATGATGTAGATTGGGAGGAGACTTGTGCAGAAATAGCCAAGGAACTTACCGATCCGTACGCTCGGGCAATTCTGGCACTTGTGAGCAAAGGTGACTGGAATGCAGTCATCAGGGAAACCACATTACCCCTGAAGTACCGCGTGGAGGTTGCGCTACGCTGGCTTCCAGATGACGAGCTTACTGAGTATCTGAAAGAGGCTACAAGTGCCGCAATGCGACAAGGTGATATTGAAGGAATCGTGCTGACGGGGCTAGGTCATCTAGCCATGGGTCTGTTCCAATCATACATTGGGAAGTTCAATGATGTTCAAACCCCCGTGCTAGCTATGAGCCATACCGTGCCACGACTTCTTGGCAATCAAAAACATATTGCCCAGTTTGAAGCCTGGCGGGAGACCTACCGTCGTCAGATGAACTCCTGGAAACTTCAGCTTGAACGAGCCCGGTTCGACGTTGGATCTCGTCGCTTCGCTGTGACCGCGGACGGCCGCAAACTCATGCCTCCGCCCCCACAACAAGTCAGCCTTATCTGCAATTATTGTACCAATCCCCTCACCCAGCATGATTTTTCCTCCCAACTCTCTACACCTAACAAGGGTGCCGAAACGGTCCATCCCACCACGGGTAACCCCCTGGCTCCCTCCATCATGTCTGGTACCGTGTGTCCTCGTTGTGGTCGACATATGCCGCGCTGCGGCGTCTGCACTTTATGGCTGGGCTCGCCAGACCCCATGTCCCGCGCTAGTATTGCTGCTGATGCAGAGGCGGATTCTCGCAAGCCTACCAATGCCGAGATGATGCGACGGTTCGTGGTGTTTTGCATTCACTGTAACCATGGATTCCACGCAAATCATGCGAGTGACTGGTTCAAGCGGCATCGGATCTGTCCCGTGGCCGAGTGCAACTGCATTTGCGATCGGTAATAGTCTATTGGTCTGTTGAGCCATGGACTTAGTAATTCTATGATTTTCCCTTTTTTTCCCTGCGTTTTATATACCCGAAGACTTTTGTTTAAGTGAAAGTAACAATGGAAGCGAGCTTTTCTCCCTTGAGCATCTCAAAAGCCCATGGGCCGATCTAATTCAAGGTATCAAGGGGACGATAGTGACTCTTCATCTTAAACTTTGCCCATAGGATATTCTTTGTGGAAATAAGACAATCAAAGAGACAGCTACTCCTTGGCTGAAACAATATGAGTCACATAGCAAAGTGGCTGGCTCCAACTTTGTGAAGCATCTGGGAGCTTATAGTTGGAGTTGCCCCACCAGAAATTATTTCCTCGCCAACTCTCCCCGCATTCAATTTCCGCACCTTTCACGAATGGCTCATTCAAAAGATAATAAAGACAAGCGAGGTCGTGGGCATGGCCAAGGCCAAAGCCGCGATGTTCAGGTGTCTAAAGCATTGAGCTTGCTCCTGCGGCATGCCGCGGAGAAGGAGGGGCTCAAGATGAACGCGCAAGGTTACGCGAGCGTGACAGACGTGGTATGCAGTGTTCTCAGTTCCCAATAACCAGGCGATGATGAACTAACAACAGCCAGCTAAACTGGAGGAAATTGAAATCACTCAAAGTCACCTTCCCCGAAATTCTACACGCCGTCGAGTCCTCCGATAAAAAGCGCTTCGCGCTCCTCCATATTCCATCCGCACAACCTACCGAATCCACAACTCAAGCGACAACAACACCAGTTACAGCGCCCGATGCAGAGCAGGATGCCAGCACCATCGTTGGGGATGACCAGCCCACAACATCAGTCCTGGAGTCCGCACCCGCGACCAGCGAGGCGCAACAAACCGCCACCGCTCAAGCACTATCCGTGAAGGACACTGACCCCTCCAATTTCTTAATTCGCGCGACGCAAGGCCACAGTATTAAGACTATAGACGCCGCCTCCTTCCTCGAGCCGCTCTCTTTGTCCGACGAATCAAAACTACCCACCACCGTCGTCCACGGCACCTTCCACTCAACCTGGCCTGTGATCTTACAAACCGGAGGACTACGCTGCATGGGCCGAAACCACATCCACTTCGCTACTGGTCCATCGCTGGAATCTGTATTGGCTGTTCATCACGAAGATGCCGCACAGGGTCAGTCCAAGCCCGACGAATCGCGAGTCATCTCAGGAATGCGCCGCGACGCCCAGGTCTTGATATATATCGATGTTCGCAAAGCGCTGGCGGCGGGTGTTCCCTTCTGGCGCAGTGAGAATGGGGTTATTCTCAGCGAGGGTGTACCGGTTGGGACAAGTGAGAAGGGTGAGGCGCAGAAGTTCGTCTCGCTGGACTTTTTCGATGTTGTGGTCGAGCGCAAAGTTGGACTGGGTAAGCTCTGGGAACATGGGGCTGTTATCCAGGACTTGCCTGCCGATCTGTTGAAGAAGGGAAATCCCAAGGGTCGGAGATAGTCATAGTGCAAGTACAATTTAGTTGCCAGATCAGTTCATGAGCCTGTAATTCAGGAAAAAGATCAATGTCAATTGTATAACCTAAGTTGTGCGTACGGAGTGTGTACGGAGTGTGCATGTTGTGTTCACAAAAATCGACTGCCGTACCCCACCTCCGACTGCGGGGGCGCGGGGAGGACATCGGAAGTGTCACTGCTCCCCTATCCGAAATTCCGACTGTCTCCTGGATATCCGACGCTCCAAGTAAGGGAATGTGTGAGCTTTCTAAGGTGGCATGATGAGCAAAAGTCCGAAGATCCCTGTCTAGTCTGTCTAGTCTGAGCTGAATACGACGTTTCGGCTGGGGAATGCGGAGGAGTCGAATAAGCGTCTTGATGTTGGTCATGTCTGGGGTATCCGAAAGGTCAAGCCACCGTCTTCCGTCTTGGCCGTGCACTAATCCATGAGGAGCGATTGGATCACCGAAGGGTCCCGTCGGATCAGAGTCGCGTGGTATATAATAGTCTCGGGGCTCGAGGCAGAGTCGTACTTGACTTGAACGTTATTGCCTCTCGAGTCGGACGATATACCCAAGTGCCGCAGTTTGATTATTCTCACATTATCATACAGTGTATCACAGAGTGATCAACTCGCAACTGGCAACAATGGCAACTCCCCGTTTCGACCCCACATTCACCGACGGTGTCATCAATGCGATGGGTCCGAAGACTTCCCCGCGTATGCGGAAAGTCATGGCCGGCCTCATCAGACACATGCATGACTTTGCACGCGAGGAGGAACTCACCGTCGACGAGTGGATGGCCGGCGTGAAGATGATCAACTGGGCTGGACAGATGAGCGACGACAAGCGCAACGAGGGACAATTGGTGTGCGATGTACTAGGACTTGAATCGTAAGACCAAACTTGGATTCTCGGCCAAAAGCACCCAACTAACATACTCTATCCCCCAGTCTGGTTGACGAAATCACCTTCACTCTCGCCAAAGAAGCCAATGACGCACCCACCGCCACCGCAATCCTGGGCCCGTTCTTCCGCGCCGATACCCCATACCGCCAGAACGGCGAAGACATCGTCAAGACGAAGCCCGCAGATGCCGAGATGGCATTCATGCACGGTCGCGTGATGGACTCCACGACCAAGAAGCCTCTCGTCGGCGCCACAGTGGAGGTGTGGCAAGCTTCCACAAATGGATTATACGAACAGCAAGATCCAGAGCAGGTGGAGTTCAACCTGCGTGGCAAGTTCAAGACAGACGAGGATGGCAGATACTCGTTCTACTGCATGCGCCCAACACCATACCCCGTCCCCAATGACGGACCAGCTGGCAAGCTACTGGAACTGATGGATCGTCATCCCTTCCGCCCTGCTCACATTCACATTATTGTAAGTTCCCTCTGGTTTGGTATTGAAATTTCGGGAGGCTAATAGCTCGCGCAGGCTACATATGGTAACCACCGTCCCTTGACCACGCAAATCTTCGACCGCAAGGATCCTTACCTTGAGAATGACTCGGTGTTCGCGGTTAAGGACTCGCTTATTGTGGACTTTGTTCCCCGCAAGGGTGATCCGCAAGCTGCCCTTGAGCTCGTCTATGATATTAAATTGGCTCCATTCGAGGTTGCGAATGGCGCTGCCGCTAATGGTGTTTCTGACGCCACTCCTTGTAACGGATCTATTGCTATTGGCGGATGAGCAACAATATCAAAGGATGTATATGAACTTTTTGTCTTTAACAGTAGCGTGTATTGCAAATTTTGGGAATAATAAATTGAATTCAAATTCACTTAACGTCCTTCTGCTTTTTCCATGAGAATCACGGTTCTTTTGGTTATAGATTTGTATACTTCGTGTGATAGTAGAACTTTGGACAGTGAAGACCTTTGAACGTAAGCGAACTTCTTATTCAAGAGGCACCAATACCTATATATGATCATTGATCCATCTTTTATTCATCATGATTAAAGGCTATAGCTCAATTCTTTACACCATCCGCAAACTTCGCAATCAGCCCACCCACCTCATCAGCAGCCTCAAGACAATGCCAATGTCCCACCCCCTTCAGCACCTCCAAAGACTTCTGCTTACTCGAGACATGCTCATAAATATACTGACACCCCTCCATCGAAGCAGACTTATCCTCCTCGCCCGCAATAAGCAAGAAGGGAGCCTTAATAGCCGCATAATCCGCCGGCTTCGCAGAAGCAATAGCCCGACAAAGCGCCGCATATCCCTTGGGGTCCTGTCCCAGAAGCAACTCTCGAATAAAAGCCTTCTGAAGCGGGGTGCTGCGCGAACCCACAGCTCCATAGGGAATAGTATTGGCCATGGGTTCCATTCCAGCTGTTGATAGGTAAGTATATGTGATTTCAAGAAAAAACCCCTCAATAGAAGTTATCCAACACTCACCCTCAAGAACTGTCTCCGATCTCTTACTCATGACCGACACCAACATCTCCGAAGGGTGTGTCGGTCCAATGGCCACAACACCCTGGATGCGATCGGGGTATCGAGCTCCTAGCTCTGTGACCACGAGTCCACCCATTGAATGGCCGACTGCGATGGCTTGGGTGACGTGCAGCGAATCCAGCACGCCGATGACATCCTCTGCGATGCCGGGGATGGAGATCGCGTCGTTGGTGTATGGGGAGCGCGCGGCGCCATATGTATCGACTGTAATGCAGCGATGGGTGTCTTGGAGGTGTGGGGTGATAGGGTAGTAGTAGTTTTGCGACGAGCCCAGGCCGTGGACGAAGATGAAGGTTAGACCGGTTGGAGTCGGAGGGCCGGCGGGGTGGGAGTCGGCATAGTAGAGACGGTGGCTGTTGGCTTGGACGAATGGCATGGTGTTTTTTTTTTTTCCTTTGGTATAGAGAATTATTCAAGACTGAGAGAATGGGAATAATCGAGGGAGAGCATAGAGGGGCAGATCTATCTGATCAGGGCAACGTCATTTCCGATCTCTACAACTACCCTGCGCTAATGCAGTGTGCTACTCGTGTGTCCCCGTTTATGCTGTTTCTGGTCAATCCGTCGGAATATGCTGGTCAGCTACAATTCCTATACGCTGGTAGTTTCTCCTTTGCCCCCCACTAACGTCTTGTCCCCGAACCGAAACTGCATCCGAACGATGCGCATATCCGATCGTCGGGCCGCCTATCTTTTGGAGATGTATACCACATCCTTCCTTTTTCTTCATAGAATGAAGGAAGTGTTATTGGTGAAAATACCGGATATATTCTATATGAGCCCACCTAGTATATTAAGACTCAGCCCTCCATAGAACAATGTAAAGGTCGGCTCTCTCCCGGCCTGTTGAGATCCACTATCCGTTCCTTGCTGCAGATGTGCATTTGTTCTATAAATTAATCGTGGGCAGAGTATATAGGTAGCAGATAATTATTACAGGCTAATAAAATACATTCCTTTAGCTCTAATCCCCTGAATGCACTATTAAGGCAAATGCTCTCGCCCTCCCTGTACGCTTGTTGCAGTGTTTGAATGATCAGTGCTGAATCGACCCATATGCCAGAAAGCATACAATCCTCCGGAGTTTCCAGATAGGAACTGACGGAGGGAAAAGTGTTAACCCTTTCCCCACGTAGGTTGGGCCAACGGCAAAGGTGGAAGAAGTATATGACTTCGGCTAAACGAGACTTTTACTCCCGACAATCCTCTACAAACCTCGCCTGTCCTCGCTTTGATTGTCCTGAAAGAAACCCCGGAGGATTCTTATTGCGTATAATGCACCTGATGAATTTGCAATGCGCATGATAGACATGGGTTACGGGTATTGACCAAGGGAGAGTCCATTTTTAGTAGGATGTGTACAATGGAGGGACTTGAGTACGAAATAGCAGTGTGAGCTACCCAATTCAACCAAATATCTCGTGCTTAGGTGCTGGACTTAGAAGTTGATCTGCCAACAAATCTCTACCTCCTGGTTTCCTCTTTTCCGCCGCTCAATATTCACTGGTCCTAGTTGGTTCGTAGATAGATATCACTGAACATCAACGACAGGGGACTCTATCCCACACATAGTGACCTACTACTAAATACTGATCTTCTGAAATTACCAGACCTTCCGAGTTACATGTCTTCCTTAGATTTATTTGTCCTATCATTCAATCATACCTCTCTAATGTTGAATCTCATTTACAACCTCTTTACTATAGATTCAAACTTACACTCCCAGACTCAGCCCCCTATATCCTCCTTCTCTTCTTCTACTGAACGACTAATCCTTCTTTCTCGCCTTTTACAACAGCTGCTGTATTTTCTTCTTACTATCCACGGTCAAATGCAGTGCATTGCTCTCTATTATCCATTCTGAGTATCTTGATCCAATCCAATCGCCACTCTCGCGGTATGTTCATCTTATAACATCATCACTGTCCTTTATCTAGTCAAGATTTCCAATATCTTACTGTTTCTCATTATACCATCAGGCTTGAAAAACTCATACTTCATTCTCTCTAACTTATCCATCCCCTCAACTCTTCAGCAAGCTCAACAAGATATCCATGATCCTCTATACAGACTCGATTGACGTAAGTAATCACTTATATCCAACTAAACTGACCACAGGGCTCAACAAACTTTCTCTTTTTCTCTAGAAATTCATTTACATCTTTCACTCGGCTGCTCACTACATGAACCACTCGACAATAACTTGAGCCCAGCTGACCAAACACAGATTTCTCAAAACCTGCAGGCTTGCTAGCAAGACCAAGATCAGCAAAATGCCTCCTCCCTCAAACAAAGAGGCCAGGATGGCCTGCAGCACCACCGGTGAAGACGTCTTCATCCGACAGCTCGAAGGCCGTCGAATGGACTGTTCCGAAGCTCTGGAGCACCACCTCCGAGTAAATCCCGACATTCTCTGGACACCTGAAGATGGCCTAGGAGAATTCCCACACTCGAAAAGAGAAAAAGCGCGCCTCAAACTAGCCCTGGAAATCAAATTCAACGAAGAGACCAAAAGGCCAATTCTTCCTCCCTCCAACACTCGACTACCCGATGAACTAGTCTACCTAGCCACAAAATACGAGACCAACGCTACACGCGCAGTCAGATGGCCATACGACTTCGACAAATCCGGGGACATCGATCCAAACCGCGTGCCTTCGGGAGCCGCCCCAATCATCTGGGCCCATGGCATGCCTTTTTTCCCGGTATACAAAGGATATTATATCCTCTGTGGAAGAAGGCATGCCGAGTGCATTGGCTGGCTACTCCATGAGCAAAACAAGACCATCATGACAGCCAACCCGACCTGGTCTATTGGTGCTGTCATTGCGCCTGGTTCTGCCGTTAGAATTCCCCATGATATCGATCGCCAGATGATTACCCACAAGCCACAAAGCGGAGAGAAGGGTATTCAGTATAGAGGGAAGGCCTGGGCTCGTGATTTTGTTGCGTGTGCGCACCAGCACTGCGCGGTCTTGCCGAGTCTGGATACCGAGGAGATCAGAGTCTGTCCGCTGTGGAAGGCTAATGGTTACAATGCTCGTTGTGGGCCACTGCGCGGTGTGAAGCCGAGTATTATGCCTAAGGACTTCTTCACTCGTCATGGTATCGTGGACATTGATTATGCCTTTCTTACTAGACCGTACAAGAACCTGTCGTTTGATGATGACGAGGGTGATGGGGAGATGGACTCGGACAGTGACGAGGTTGCTACTACTGGCAAGAAGATTGCCGAGGCCCAGTCTGGGCCTCAGATCGATGAGAAAATGGACGTTGACAGTGCGGTGGGAACTACAGAAATGGGCGCAGAGAAGATGGAAGTTGAGCCCCAGGAGGGTGTTCAAGTGAACACTCCAAAGCAGGACACCAAAGAGATCAAATCTTTGACTTCGAAGCAGAATGTCGAGGAAGTGAAGCAAGCCTCTGCATCCAGCTCCTCAAATGCTGCGAATACACCAGCAGTTGATCCCAACGCCCCGGCACTTGAAATGGAAATGGCGGTTGATAGCTCCACCAAAAGATCCCCTGAGAACACCACTTCTAAGAACCCGGAACATGCACCCATTCCCCTCAGTTCCTTCCATAAGTCCCCCGAGGCCGCAGCTCTCGCTTATGGCATTGCAATGGCAACTCTCGAAAAGCCCAAAACCGCACCGACAGAGACTGGCCCCCTCGTAAACCAAACATCGACCCCTGAACTGGCCACGCGGCAACCTACAGACGAAAATTCCGGCAGTGAGCGGTCGTATCAATCCGCCGTGGATCACTCGACCCAGGAGGAAAATCTCGCCGAAAGAACCTGTGGCCCAACGGATGAACTTGGAACTGAGGAGAGTCAGGTCCAGAAGGAAGATTCGCGAATGGAGAATTAACAAACCCAATCACCCAAAAACAACTCAAAAAAGAAAACACAAAGTGGAGAAAGAAGACGGACATGCAATTGAAAGCCCTTGAGAAGACTGGCGTGATGGGACGCCCTGGACATGACAATTCGATGGAAACTATAGGATGGCACTGGGATACTAGTGCCTTTGATTTATTTTTATCTCTGCGTCTCTGCATTTTGCCACAGACATGCATTGTGCACTGTTCTCTGCAATATTCTTATCCTTTATTTCTAGCAGCGCTTGATCCTTTGAAAAGGGATATCCATAGCGAATGATTATGTCTAGGTATAAATCGCTCACAGTCTCCAAGTCCTGCGCATTATTCAATACCCATAGTATACAATGAGAATATAGAAGTTGTAGATCTGCATTTTTTTTGTTGGATTTTCTTTTGTAAATTCGACTGTAGGAGGAGCTACTTCCTACCATGGGCTGCTAAAAGCTGCTACAGTGCCGACCGCTTTCGCCTTCCATGTCGAGTAACACATAGAAGCTCTTTCAAACCCTAATCACATGCTACGCTAGCCCATCTCTGGTTAGTCTTGTATTTTAGGATCCGTCATAAAAACGAATCGTATAGCTTAATACAAATAGAATACAAACCAGTGTTTCAGTATATGTAACTTTACAAACCTAAATATACCAAGCCTATGATCAAAGAGGCCAAACTTAGTCCAAGCCTAGTCCATCCCACGGTTTTCTCTTTCAACGCCAACCATGTGACATTATGCTATTGGAGAGAAGCTTGTAGTTGAGACAGCGTTGAATTACAGTATAGCAAAATTACAGTCACTCGAAATTGCCTTGACCAGTACACACTAGGATTATCTTTCTCGGCCCCACCACTAAGACCTTGGTGCCAGTCAACATTCTGAGAGCTGTCTCTATCTAGTATGACGAATGATAAACTGATTACCGAAAGAAGTAACTGGCTATTACATCGGGTAGAGTGATACTGGATTTAAGGCTTGCCGCCTATCTATCTCTGAGGCCAGGAAGAGAGTTAAACAATGCCGGGGAGGACAGCGCGAGCACGAGAGATATTGAGTTAAAATCGTTATTTGAAGAAGCAATTAGCAGTATTCACCGTCTCCTCCCTAGCCTCTCCCGCTGGTACATCTGCTCCGCCTGGTCTAGCTTGCCTTGGTCCTGATATAGAACCCCGAGATTATTGACAGTGTCGAGGGTCGACGTATGGTCTAGTCCGAGCGCTTTCTCGAACCCAGCTAGCGCCCGCTGGTACATCTGCTCCGCCTGGTCTAGCTTGCCTTGGTCCTGATATAGAACCCCGAGATTATTGACAGTGTCGAGGGTCGACGTATGGTCTAGTCCGAGCGCTTTCTCGTTCCCAGCTAGCGCCCGCTGGTACATCTGCTCCGCCTGGTCTAGCTTGCCTTGGTTCCAATATAGAATCCCGAGATTATGGATAGTGTCAAGGGTCGACGTGTGGTCTGGTCTAAGCGCTTTCTCGTTCCTAGCTAGTGCCCGCTGGTACATCTGCTCCGCCTGGTCCAACTTGCCTTGGTTCCAATATAGAACCCCGAGATTATGGACAGTGTTAAGGGTCGACGTGTGGTCTGGTCCAAGCGCTTTCTCGCGCCCAGCTAGTGCCCGCTGGTACATCTGCTCCGCCTGGTCCAGCTTGCCTTGCTCCAGATATAGAACCCCGAGATTATGGACAGTGTTAAGGGTCGACGTGTGGTCCAGTCCAAGCGCTTTCTCGCGCCCAGCTAGCGCCCGCTGGTACATCTGCTCCGCCTGGTCTAGCTTGCCTTGCTTCCGATAGAGAATCCCGAGACTATGGATAGTGTCGAGGGTCGACGTGTGGTCTGGTCCAAGCGCTTTCTCGCGCCCAGCTAGCGCCCGCTGGTACATCTGCTCCGCCTGGTCTAGCTTGCCTTGCTTCCGATATAGAATCCCGAGACTATGGACAGTGTCGAGGATCGACGTGTGGTCTGGTCCAAGCGCTTTCTCGCGCCCAGCTAGCGCCCGCTGGTACATCTGCTCCGCCTGGTCCAGCTTGCCTTGCTTCCGATATAGAATCCCGAGACTATGGACAGTGTCGAGGATCGACGTATGGTCCAGTCCGAGCGCTTTCTCGAACCCAGCTAGTGCCCGCTGGTACATCTGCTCCGCCTGGTCTAGCTTGCCTTGGTCCCGATAGAGAATCCCGAGATTATTGATAGTCTGGAGGGTCGACATATGGTCCAGTCCGAGCGCTTTCTCGAACCCAGCTAGCGCCCGCTGGTACATCTGCTCCGCCTGGTCTAGCTTGCCTTGGTCCCGATAGAGAATCCCGAGATTATTGATAGTCTGGAGGGTCGACATATGGTCCAGTCCGAGCGCTTTCTCGAACCCAGCTAGCG
>JAPDKR010000090.1:0-52708 GCA_027569675.1 Penicillium crystallinum
TGGATTTGGATTTGGATTTGGATTTGGATTTGGATTTGGATTTGGATTTGGATTTGGATTTGGATTTGGATTTGGATTTGGATTTGGATTTGGATTTGGATTTGGATTTGGATTTGGATTTGGATTTCGGGTTGATGTTTGTCTGGGTATTATATGAAGTGATATATGGGTATGTATTAGGGAACCGAGTAGGAAGGGAGTTCGATATACAATATAAACAATTCTAACGTTTTCTTCATATCAACACTATCCATCGCCAAGTCTATGCCATATCTCATCTCTCATTCATAACGCTTCTATTGCTTTCTTTTTTGATTTACAAAACACCCTTCGTGCTAACAACATCCCCAGCACCAACATCCCCCGCAACCCGCCGCTTACAGGCATTGCGAATCGCAACCGCAAGAGCCTTGAAGGCACTCTCCGCCCGGTGGTGGTCATTATCACCATAAGTGCAGCCAACGTGCAACGTCACGCCAGCCGCCTGCGCAAAGCTCTGCAAGCCATGCGTGATCATCTCCGTGCTCAAGTCGCCGATCTTCTCGCGCTTAAAGCCCAGGTCGATCACCGCCCACGGCCGACTCGAGAGATCGATCACTGCCCAGGAGAGCGCCTCGTCCAGCGGTGCGTCGCCGCGGCCGAACCGCTCGAGGGATTGTCGTGCGCCCAGGGCTGCAGTGAAGGCTTCGCCCAGCGCGAGGAAGGTATCTTCTGTTGTGTGGTGGTCGTCGACTGGGGTTGTTAGCTTGGGGTATTTCGGTGGATGGGTGGCACTTACTGTATAGATCGCCCTTTGCGCGGACTGCGAGACTCATGCCGCCGTGCTTGGCGAGTGCGTGCAGCATGTGGTCTAGGAAGCCGATACCGGTGCTGATGGTGATTTGTTGGGTTGGGGTGAATTGGGTGGCATGGGGGGCGTCCTTGTTAGGGAGGATGCCCTTTTTCGCGGCTTCGGCCTCTTGGGGGTCTGACGGGGCGGGGAAGTGGGAGGATGGTTCGTAGGGTGGGAGGACGCCGCCGTCGAGGGAGAGCGAGATTTGGATTTTGGTCTCGTTGGTGGACCGCGAGATGGTCGCGGTGCGGGCGGGGAGGGGCATTTTGAGAGGGATTGGGGGGTTTATTAGGGGGGTTAGAAAGGGAGGGTTTGGTTTTCTGGGGTATGTTATAGAATTCTGGAGACGGTTGATAATCGGATTTCCTTTTTATCTGAGTCGCCCGCGTGGAGAATCGTTGATCCGCTTTGGGTTCACTATGCCATTGACGTGATCAGGAATTTAAGACACTGACTGGTCCAGACTGTTTATTTTCGTCCTCGATACTTCTGCACGCCGTATTGTCTCTGGCATTGAGTCGTTGACACCTACCTCGATATCCTCTACGTTTATATCTCGAGGCCAAAGTCGGCTTCGATAAGGACATCAACTTTGATTTCCCGCCCAAGCTATCACATCTGCACTTCTCACCAGGAATATACCGCCAGAATGCCGTCACCATCAACCCAAAGAAGCGAGATCGACCCTCCGGATGAGATTTCTTGGATAGCTGCCCAAGGTTTCATGACCGGGGTGTTCCGCGTAAGCACACGGCCTCGAGTTTGAGTCGGCATCCATGTCCAATTGCTCACACTTCCAAGTTCGGCTCCGTCTCTATCCTGGCGCATATGATTCTTGCCCTCCCCCATCCCTTTGTCTTCTCCGCACCAAGCCCGCCGGCTCACCCCGCGACTCAACCCCGGCCTCGTCCGTCGATCTTCTCCCGTGACTATCTCCGGTCACGACTCTTCCACCGTCCACTTGAAGGTTTCTCAAGCTGGGTCTCTCCAGGGTCCCGTGTCTACCGCGGCCTCACCCCGCAGTTCAAGGTCTTCCTGCAGGTTGCGGCCATGACGTTGGGTGGTTGTATCTGGCAGGAGAAACGCGTTACGGAATACATTGAGCTGGTCCGGCGGGTTAAACGCGCAGAGCGATTCGAGGCTGAACGGGCAGAGGGTAATCGTCGGTAATGAAGAGATGTTAACATATGTCCATCACTGATGAGTGAATGTGAGCTTGGAGCTCTTGGTCAATGAACTCGAGAAACCCACACCTGCTGCTCCCCGGGTCTCCCGGATGAGTCGAACCCCAGTCATATCCTAGCCTTGCAACTCGACGAAATACAGTGAATGGCTGCCCTGTCGACTGTCCGCTGATCTCGAATTGCGCTCCGTCACCGATGACGCCAGATTCCTGGGGTTCTCCCCTGATTGCCATGCTGATCTATTGTGATCTCCTTATTTTGCGTGGGCCCGAGACGCCAGTTGCCCCTAGAAGCACCAACATCGCGCGTGGAGTGCATTAATGTCGATCGTTCTCTTTGGGGGTGGATCCTCCATGGAGCCTATGATGCTGTGTTGTCAATCTTAGTGTAGATCGGACAAGCCTTGGAGATTAAAGATCAAATGAGTAGCTTCCTTTCTTTTTGAAAGTATACCAAGGATCATCATCCCTGGCGATATGCCGAGGATGCTCACTAAAAGGGAGTAGCTCCAACCTAGTTCGCCATAACCCCTGTTATAACGGCACTATCACGTCTAATAGGTGGCGGTGGAGCACGCCTCTGACGTGGCTCTAGAGATCGATGCAATTTGATATGTCGCGAACGCATGTCTTAGGCCTTCCAATCTTCAGTATAAATAAGCGATGCTTACCATATGATGTTTCCTCCAATATGAGCAACATAAGAGTTACTTCAGAGTTCAGAGAATATATGACTATTGGGAATACCTCAGATTCCAGTCAATAATTAAAATCCAAAACCTGACAAGAGATAAATTGAATACAAAACAAGTTAGAAGAAAAAAAAAAACCAGAGATCTCCACCTGAAACAGACAAAAGTTGGTGATCGGACAGTTACAGTTGGGGCCATTTAGCTGCATCCGTCCATTCCTCCTTTTTTCCCTACCACACTCTTTTTCCTCCTCAGCGTTCCCCTCTTGAGGGTCAAACTGCACTGTGAGATCCCTCATCTTGACTGTTTCCATCTCAGTTCTGCATTCGGGACTCGAATCAAGCTTACGCCCACGTTCTTCCTTTGCCCCAGCTCTCCAGCTCCAAGGAGATCGGCAATCCTGATCTCTGACTGGCTCGAACTAACGTTGTGGGAAAAAAAATAAGACCTATCAATCCGATTGATCATCGCCTATTAGCCTGAGCAGTCTCCGCCTTAGGCCCTGATATCATACAATTTGCCCCAGGATTCCCCTTCCGGACGCTCTCGGTGCAACCATCACTTCATCGCCACATTGTTGACAGGTGCCTGACACACCTGGAGAGCTCTGCTAGATATATCCACTAGTCCCATTTGAGGCGTTTTTTTCTTTTTTTTTCAACTGTGGTCTTGAGCAATTGCATGCTAATTGCTTCCCATGGCGCTGTGACGGTCTACAGTACGTGCTACCTTCCCCTCATTCTTTCTCCGCTCAACACACGGGCTGTGCCCTCTTACACTTTCTCATAAGACTATGACTTGTCAATCGGTTGCTAATTGATCTCCAGTACAAACGACGTTGAGGTCGTCGATGAGTTAAGCTTCCTTTCTCAGTACACTCGCGCCGCTGAGCTCCCAATACTTTGTGCTTCCGTCCCCACCACCTCCCTGCTTCTGTACTACCAGCACACCACAACCCGACATGGCTGAAATCATCGGAAAACGCGAACGAAGGAAGAGCCTGAGTGTGTTCGCTCCGTCTCTCACAATATCGACCCCCACTCGGCCTCCACTCCATAATCGAACACCCTCAGATGATACCCTGACCCGAGATAAGAAAGTCCGCCGGAATTCTGGATTCTTCGGTCGGTCTCACAGCCCCAATAGAGGCTCCGATGGGTCGAATAATCGTCGCCCTGGAACGGCAGGCTCCGATACCGCCGGCGGATCTGCGTCCACGCCCGTCGATGTAACCCCTCGCCCGCGGAGGAAATCATTGCAGAAAAAGCGAACATCGGTCTTCGGGTCTCTGAGGTCATTGCACTCGTGGGACGATGATGAACCGCTGAGTGCATCCGTTGGCTCAGTGGGGGACGAGTCAACGATGAATGGTCCCCGAAACGGGATGTGGTCCTCTGCACTCCTCCACCATGGGGAGGTTCAGATGACTGGAGGAATGTGGAGGAAAAAGAGTCAATATTTGGTTCTCACGGATACACATATCATCCGCTTCAAAAACCAAGGCAAAGCCGCCGATGTCTTTCCTTCAATCCCCGCTTCCTATAACCGGGCGCCGGCTGCCCATCGCCAATCAGTGGCGTCAATTAGTTCTCTGCAGGATATGCAGGTGATGGCATCGGCGGATCCCTCTGCAGGAATCCCACTGAACAGCATCATTGCAGTGTATATGCTGGAGGATGCGAGGTTATCCCCCTCGGTCGAGGTGGCTTATCTCGATGAGCGCACAAACAAAGCCACATTGGTCCAAATGCAGACATCTGATCTGCAGGAATTGAATCTTTGGATGGTGGGCATTCGCCAAGCTGCCCAGATGGCACGGGCAAATTGTCCAATGCCATTCGGCCAGGGATCAGTTGAGTATGTGACCCGTATGCTGGAACACGAACGAGATTACGACCCGGAGTCGTTCCGCATGTTCCGGGTCATTCAAATTGCGTCCAGCAAGTCAATCACCCGCTCCTCCTCTGACGACCTGACGAAATTATCGCCCACGGGCTGCTACCTTGCCATTGGCGCGCACAAGCTTCATCTGCTTCCCATGCAGAAGACAACCAATCGATCATCCGTGGTATCCCTGTCAGACTGGGATGCCGGCACTTCGTTCGGTTTGATGAATCTGACTGGATTATCGATGGAGTACGGTGACGACAGTCTGCATCTGACTTTCAGGGTTCCACTCAAGAAGTCATTCAACATGTTCCTGGCTTCAGTTCATTCCGTTGAAGTGGCTTGCTGGATCCGCCAGCAAACTGAATTCCTACGTCCGTTGTGGACACGACAACCGTACGACTTTGTTGTTCCAAAAGAATTGCAAGATGACGACAATTTCCCGCCCGTCGCTTTGGATGAGGATTATGGATGTTTCGACCGAACACTGGTTGCCTACTCTGCCAGTTACGACATCGACACTTCGAACATTCGATACACCATTGATCTGGAATGTGAGGATGCTCCATGCTTCCGTCTTCTCAAGCCCGCATCGCCAAAAACTTCTAGGTATACCGCTTTGGAACTCATTGCGGTGATGCGCACCCTTCGTTACAATGAGTTTTTCCGGTCAATCTCATTCCGCGGTGTGAATCTTGATGCATTGCAGGGTCTTCGTGACGTTCATGGTGTGGATTCCGACGTCCATCTTGACAGAGGAGGCTGCTTCGTACATATTCCTGGTCAGGCGAACCTGACTATTCTCTCGCAGGAGGTGCGCGCTTTGGCCTTGAAGAGCAAATGGCTGCGCCGCCTTGATTTCTCATACTGTCTTACGCGGATACCGACCCCAACTCTCGAAAAGGGCACCCGTGACCCGGGATGTGGCATTCCAGAAGCAATCTTCCCTGTGTGCCGCCGAGAACTGACAAGTGTGGATTGGGTCGTTCTCAACGGCATCAAGCTCGGCGAGTCTGATCTGGACTACCTTGTCGATGCGGCATCGCAAAGGCGCAGTCACCTGCGAGCTCTGGAGGTTGGGGACTGTGGATTGTCTGTGCATGACCTAGACCTTCTCTTGTCAACCATCGTCGCCCAGGAATCAACACTCGAAGCGATCAACATCTCAGGCGTGCAGGGCCGACTTAATCCCGACGTGCTTCAGCAATACATTGGCTACTTTGGACAGATCCGCAAGATCAACTTATCTCGTATTTCGCGTACTTCTGGCACCGATCCTCTCATCACGGCCGAAATGTTGTTCAACTGGCGACTTGAAGAGCTGGCTCTCAGTCGGACGGCTGTCAACCGCGAGACTGTGGATGCTATTGCAACGTACCTGGCCAGTGATCGCTCTCGAAACCTCCGTGTGCTTCGACTTGACCAGTGCGGTCTTACTGGAGAGGATGTCGCTATGTTTATGCACTCGATGTCCGTCGAGCCTGACGCTCCTCGCAGTCTCCACCTGCACGTCAACGAGAACCGCCTCGACAATGGATGCACTCACATTTTCAGTGCTATCGCAAAGAACAAAACCCCCTCGCATCTGTCGATGCGTATGATTGATTTCAAGAGAGAGGACCATTTCCGTGAGCTGGTCGATTCACTGCGAAAGAACAAAACCCTCAAATTTTTGGACATTTCGAAAGCCTCCCTCCCGTACGATGCTAGCCCCGAAACCTGCCGATCCTTGCAGTTGATGCTCGAGGATAATGACACCCTTGAAGCATTGGACATCAGCGGAGACAATGCCCACCTTGATGTTGCACGTTTTGGCATTGGTCTCAATCTGGCGTTGACTGGTTTGAAGAAAAACACATCTCTGAAGGTCCTGCGAATTGAACACCAGAAACTCGGCCTCCAAGGTGCGAACACGCTCGCCTCTGTCTTGGAAGAGAACAATTCGCTCCGTGAAGTACACTGTGAGAATAACGACATCAACCTCCAATCGTTCACTGTATTGGTCAATGGTCTTCAGTGCAACCGTTCCCTTCTCACACTCTCCTGTATGACCCGGGATCGAATCATGTCGCTTGACAAAGTACGCCGAGAAGTTGACAAAATTCGCTGGGAGGCTAGTAACAGCAACCATTCTTCCACGGGCAATTCAATCCGGCGCTCCCTATATGTAGCGATGACTGTTGGGACAGGGGGGCAAGGGCACAGGCTGAGCAAGGCACCACCGCCTAGTGTTGCGTCATCCTTGGAGCACTCTCCATTCGCCAATCACAACGTTGAACTAGTCTTGCAGTCTCTGAATCAAAGATGGGATACCGAAGTCGCCCGGCTCCAACGGTATCTCCTCCGCAACTACAATCTTGCCCATGGGATTGAGAATATCGAGGATGATGCCGCCAGCGATGGACGACCCGGAACAGCAGCGAGCCTGAGCACAATGCTCGACAATCTCAAATTCGATGTGTCCGTGTCGGCAGACGAGATCTCCACATCATCGCCGCCCGATGAGCCTGCTACTATCCGACTGTCAGATGCTTCCGAGAGTCAATCTCCACCCTCGCCGACCATCGAGGCCAGCACGATTCAACCTAAACGTCTACGATCCAATTCTCGTCGTCCACATACTGCCCGTGCTGCGCAGATTCTTCCATCCGATTACGGTTCCAACAGCCCCGGATCTCGCCTTGCGCTACCCGTGCCAGCCGTTCCCCCGGTAGTTCGCAAGGCGGAAAGTGTCCGCAGCGCACGCAGTTCTTACAGCAGTGCCTCGATCGGCGCCGGAAGCGCGCGTAGTGCCTACGGTATGGCCTCATCAACGCTTCGAGGCTTCCTCAGTGGCAGCGCATCGAAGGAACGTCGCCGAGCGGACGCAGTGCGTCCCTCACCTCTATGCGTGAACAACGACAAGCCACCCCAGCTAGACTGGGCACCCCCAAAACTCGACTTACAGGAGCTCCAGTAGCTTCTGTTCACACTCACCCAAACATTTCCCTTCTACGCTTGTACAGCATTCTCCCTACCTCTCTTAACATGAAACAAAACGAAGCCTGGCTCTTGCAGTACGTATATACGATGATCCAGGCTTTTGCACATCCTTTCCCTTCTTTTTCTTTCTTTCTTTCTTCCTGTGAATCTTATCTTGTCCCACTCTTAACTCATTAACCCTACAACCCCTATTACCAATTACTATTTCTTGATGGCCAGTCGGCATTGATACCCTGGCGTTCCAATTTCTTTTCGCGGAGACCAAGTCTCCGGGCGTTATACTCATTTTCCACCTTTGCCTCAATGATCACAATACCTCAATAAATACCTTCTATCCAAGTCATCGATATCCTCATATATCCGTTTCCTATCCATTTCTCATTTTGCCATGCTGTTGTCCTTTGGCTTAGGCGTGTGTTTCTCAAGTTCTGCTTTTCATTGCAAGCCCCATTGTCATCTTGCGGGTCCCTGGCGCTTGTGCTTGCATCCATGGATAAAGTTTATTGGGGTTGGGTTGGCTGTTTGATGATGTTCTCTCTGTGCTTTGGCTCAAGAACGACTTAGATATTGTTTGGGATAAGCATTAACCCACCATTCTTTTCCACCCTCTTGTTTTCTTCTAGTAGAACTCCTGTGCAGCACATCTCATCCAGCGATTGTTGGAGGGAATTATAGAATACCATCCATCTGATGTTCATAGGAGTATCGCCATAAAGACAAATCTAAAACCAAAACGCACTGCAATTAAACATCACAAATGTATGAACACAAAGATACAATACAAAAAGAATGCAAGAGAAGAATGATCTAATACTTTACAAGGGACATATCACCACAGACACATAGGTACCTAGTACCTATACCAACCCCCTAAGCCTCAGCCTTCCTACTCAAATCCTCATAAATAACAATCCCATCTTTCTCATCCTTTTTATCCTCCCTCCTCCGGAAAGCCCGACCCTGCTCACTGAGCTTGCGCAACCGCACAAGATAATCATTATTGCGACTATTGACATCCTCCTCCGCCGTCTTCTCAAGCACAAGTCTTCGTCGCTTCTTGCACATCTGCAAAAGCTCATTACCCCGCTCAACACTGATCTCGTCAAGCTCGTACTCAGCAATCCACTTGTCGTACCGGCGGAAGTGCGTCGGGCGCTGAACAGGCTCGCCATTCACCCTATTCCGCACCACCAGCGTCATCGTCAATAGATCCTCGACGTAGTCTTCTGGCTTTTCGGCCTCTGCCTCTGCCTCTTCCGGCTCTAGGACGGCGAAGGTATCGGCTTCGGCTTCGGCTTCGGCTTCGGCTTCAGTTTCAGCGGGTTGCTCGCTCGTCACGAGAGTTGCGTCGATGGACTCGGCAACAGCGGGCTCGGGCTGCTGCTCGGAATCCACGATCGGGTCATCGGCCGGCATATCCGGGACGGGAGAGGTAGATGAGGCTTCGATTTCGGCCTGTTGCTGGGCGTATTTCTCCGGGTTGAAGAGCTTTTCTTGGAAGGCCTCGATCTCGGCGTGGTTCTTTGTTTGGATGGCGTGGATTTCCTCCGAAGTCACGGGCTGCGCGAAGATGTACATGTACGGAGTTGCAGTATCACGAGTCTCGAAGTGGAAGCGGAGGGATTTCTTGGGGAATTTCTTCGTGGCCTTGTCGAGGACTTTCTCCCATAGACCCAGACTCAGGAGGAATTCCTTGTCGCCTAGCGCGGTGTCATCCTGTCCGTGCAGCGACTGGTCCATCTCCGGGAGACTGATGTACTGGAAGCCGAAGATGCGCTCGATGTTGTGGTAGGCGACGAAGATGCCGTCCATGCGGCCGACGCGTACTTGCAGGGAATACTTGAGGAAGGCGGCGCGGATCATGTCGAAGTATTCGCGCTCGTAGGACTCGAACATGCCGAAGCGGTTCTTGATCTCGTAGCCCATTCCGCGCTCGTGGTTTGCGGCGTCCATGCGGATTGAGACGACTGCGCGGGTTTTCAGGTCAAACATGCCCGTTCCTGGGAGTCGGGGGTCGTAGGCGTCAAGCTGCGAGCGCATGAGGAATTTGCCAACGCCGGTGTAGTGGTAGGACTCCGGGACGTTTTCTTCTTCCTCGGGGGTGATCTTGTTATCGCTGCTGCGGCGGTAGCGCTCGAACTCTTCCTTTGGGAGGGTGAGGAGCTTCTCCATTGATTTGCCCAGGTTCATGAGGATGTTGGCGCTGTCGAATTCCTTGTCGGCATCGATGGCATAGATATCTTCCTTTTCCTTGTAGTGGAGGAACATGGCGGTTGGCGCTCGCAGGAGACGGGTGAAGGTGCGCAGATTATCCGAGAAGCCTTGGGAGATACGGCGAGTGTCGATGGGCCGCCAAGCGGATAACAGGTAGTGGAAGTGCGAAAGAGCCGAAGTCATACTTGACGACGAACCGTAGTACTTCTTCTTCTCTTTCGCGGCCATTTCACAGGCCACCACATCTTTCGATGAAGTGATATACGGCTTCAAGGTGTCAAAGTCGAATTCGGTCACTGGCATGATTTGGTCCAAGTATGGGTCGAAATTGTAGACGCGAGACCGGGGATCACGTAATTGGTAGACACCGGGACTGTCATGTCTTAGCATATCAAAGTAAAGGAAGGTAGGCGCAAGCAAAGGACTTACTTGAAAAGCACTCGATCGAGACCAAAGGATACACCTGGAACAGGGGACATGGGAGCTTCCACCGCTTGAGTGGTGAATTAGCAAGCACTCTTACCATTGTGTGTGATCTCAAAACATACCTTGTAATGACATTTTATCGGCATAGATATTCCCCCTCTGGTGAGACTCGACGTACTTGGAAAGATGCGGAACGGCTGCTTTCTTCAACTTGCTCGACGCCTGCTTGGGTGACTTGTCCGGGCTTGCAACCGCGTTCTTGTTGGCTTCCAAAACTTGAGCAATAATCTGGCTATTTGCCTTCAATCCGGAAGGGCTTTTCTTTTTCCTTCCATGGGCAGGGGTTTTCGCTGGCTGATCCGCTGGCGTCTTGGTTGCGGCATCTGTTGAGCTCTGAGCTTCGGGTTGATCTTGTTGCCCCGAAGATTCAACCTCCGGTTTAACTGTCTGTTTCTCTTGTTGTGTCGATTGTGAGGTCTCGCGTGGCCGTGGACCACCTTTTCCCTTCCGTTTGGCTGCCTGCAGCTCGGCCTTGATCGTCTTGGCCCTTTCTAGTGATACTATCACGTCTTCGAAAGTTGGTTTAAACTCTGTCTGCCGGAAAAGTTTGGTTTTTTCTTTTATTAAACGTATTGCTTCTTCTGATTCTTCCGATCGTTTTGCCGCTGACTGTAGTGTCTGAATCTCCAAGCGGTGGTTGAAATTGACCAAGAGTTCGGGCCTTTCCGCCCATAATATTGTTCGGAACGTTTCGTATCCCTCTTTGCATTTATTCTTGTAGTTTCGTTTCTGCGATTGGTTCATCTGATCCCACGTGGAAATATCCATTGGCACTTCTGGACCAATGGGACCTTCATATCTCTTCTTCGGGGGTTTTTGTCGCCTTACCGAAGGCTCGACCGACGCGTCAACGGACTCGGCTTCCGGCTTGCTTTCACTGAGTTCGGTACGGAGGACAGATACGAGGTGAAACTGGCGCAGACTGGGCGCCCCGGGGCGAACTAAAGAGGGACAAACATGTCGGCGCAAAGGGCCTGAAACAGACCGCAGCGAAGTCCGAAGCATTCAGACCACCGGTAAAGAGATGATTGGGAGAGATGCAGGGTACATAAGTCCACGAAAAATGACCAAAAAGAATGCAAATGCGCGCAATCCGTCAATAAGTCGGCCAAATGGCGACAAATGGCGCCTCCGTTTTTTTCTGCCGTCCGATAAAGTCACCGTCTTTCTTATCACAGTGCCTGAGGTGTTTTAGTGCCTGAGGTATCTAATTCAAGATCGGAGCGATATTGGAGATTGGATATGATCATCGCATAGAATGTATAGAATGTATATATAGATGAGGGCATTAATTTGTTGTTTGGCATCAACTCATATCTAAGCATCGGTATCTATATATGTGTATGTCTATCAAAATATGTTATAGATCAGGCTCAAATTACCGTCTAGTTAAGTACATAATTTTAGCTAGTGAGCTAGTTTCTGTTCTATGGCAATCGAAACACTTATAGCTACAAGAACAATAAAGATAATGATATGAGATCTCAATACCCAACTCCCTGTCGACTCCAATATAAATGACCGCCCTTAAGACATGGCCGAGATCGCAACGGGAATTCTGGGGTCGGAGAAACGCTCGCCGAAAAAAAGTTGATAAAGTTTAAACATTTTCAACTTCTTCATTCTCATCTACAAGTTGCTAATTTGCCAATTTGCCAATTTGCTTCTCAGGTCTTTGCGAGGTGAGTAGTATGTTCCTCTGTTTTGATTGACTGGCTTTTCTCCTCGTTGTCATTGCCATTCCGTTGTCCTCTGACTCACTCCCCTTGTGGAGCTTGTGGAGGGGCCTTCTATACCCCGCTGGAAGCTCACCTTGCTAACACCACCATAGTCGAGACATTGCTCCAACAATGGCTTCCGAACAATTGCGCGTTCTCATTGTCGGCAACGGTGGCCGTGAGCATGCCTTCGCCTGGAAGCTGAGCGAGTCTCCCCTCGTCGACATCGTTTACGTCGCACCCGGAAACGGTGGCACTGGCCTGGGTACCAACAGCAAGATCACTAATGCCGATGTCAAGGGCGACGATTACCCGGGCCTCGTAGCATTTGCTCAGAAGCACCAAGTGAACCTGGTGGTGCCTGGTCCCGAGGCACCTCTCGTTGATGGTATCCAAGGCTATTTCCAAGCCGGTGAGTCACGCATTCCATTTGCATACCAATAGAGTTGGAAGGCTAACGTTTATCTCCAAAATCAGTTGGCATCCGATGCTTTGGTCCTTCTAAGGCTGCTGCCCGCATGGAGGGTTCTAAGACCTTCTCCAAGGACTTCATGCAGCGCCACCAGATCCCCACTGCGAAGTTCGGGAACTTCTCTGACTACGAGTCTGCACGCCGTTACCTCGATTCACTCAACCACAATGTCGTGATCAAGGCAGATGGCCTGGCTGGTGGCAAGGGTGTGATCATCCCCACTACCAAGGACGAGGCTCACAAGGCCTTGAAGGAAATGATGCTGGATCACCAGTTCGGCAAGGCTGGTGATGAGGTGGTAATCGAAGAGTATCTCGAGGGTGATGAACTGAGCATCCTCACTTTCAGTGATGGTTATACCATTCGCTCGCTTCCCCCGGCTCAGGACCACAAGCGCATCTTTGATGGTGACCAAGGTCCTAATACTGGTGGCATGGGTTGCTATGCTCCTACGCGCATTGCACCCAAGGAGGTCGTGGAGGAGATTGATCGCACCATTATCCAGCCTTCTATCGATGGAATGCGAAAGGACGGTACGTTCAGCTAATTTATTTATTCCGAAGGCTTGCAACTGATCCTTAACGCAGGCTTCCCCTTCGTTGGTATCTTGTTCACCGGTCTCATGATGACCAAGAATGGACCCAAGGTCCTTGAGTACAATGTCCGCGGTGGAGACCCGGAGACCCAAACTCTGCTGCCCTTGCTCAGCAAGGACACTGATCTTGCACAGATCATGGTGGCTTGCGCCGACCACTGGTTGGACGGTGTCTCCATCAAGATCGAGCCCAACTTCTCCACTACCGTCATTGCTGTTGCTGGAGGCTACCCTAATGCCTACGCCAAGGGCAAGACCATCACCCTCGCCCCCACACCCAATGGCACCCTCATCTTCCACGCTGGCACAGCTCTGTCTGGCAACGAGCTGCAGACTGCCGGAGGCCGTGTGATTGCCTCTACCGCCACTGCCGCGACCCTCGAAGAGGCCGTCGCTAAGAGCTACGAGGGCATCAAGACCATCAGCTTCGAGGACATGTTCTATCGCAAGGATATTGCCCACCGCGCCTTCCGCCAAACCGCCAACACCTCGCTCACCTACGCCCAAGCCGGTGTTTCCATTGACGCCGGTAACGAGCTCGTCAACCAGATCAAGAGCTCTGTCCGTCGCACCAAGCGCCCCGGTACTGACGCTGTCATCGGTGGTTTCGGTGGTCTCTTTTCCCTCCCTGCTGCCGGCTCTTCCTATCACCCTCACTCGCCCACCCTCATTGGAGCCATTGACGGAGTTGGCACTAAGCTCAAGATCGCCCACTCAGTGGGCATCCATGACACCGTTGGTATCGATCTGGTTGCCATGAACGTCAACGATCTTGTTGTTCAGGGTGCCGAGCCCCTATTTTTCCTTGACTGCTACTCCTGCGGCCACCTCGATGTGGCCACCGCTGCAGCCTTCGTCACCGGTGTCGCAGAGGGCTGTGTGCAAGCTGGCTGTGCTCTGATCGGTGGTGAGACCGCTGAAATGCCCGGCCTTTTCATCGACGATTCCTACGATGCTGTCGGTGCCGCTGTCGGTGCTATCAACACCGTAGGCGAGAACGCCCGTGCCATCCTCCCCCACACAGAAAACATGCGCTCCGGCGATGTCCTTCTTGCTCTCGGCTCGTCCGGCCCTCACTCCAACGGCTACTCTCTCGTCCGGAAGATCGTTGAGCGTGCCGGTCTGGACTTCTCCGACACCGCGCCTTTCACCATGCCCGGTCTTGACGCTGGCGTCTCCGTCGGTCGTGCTCTGCTCACCCCCACCCGCATCTACGTCAAGTCCATCCTCAGCGCCCTCAACACCCACGGTGCCGCCATCAAGGGTCTGGCCCACATCACCGGTGGTGGTCTCGTTGAGAACATCCCCCGCATGCTTCCTGATTCCCTCACTGCCCAGGTTGATGTCAGCACTTGGGCTCAGCCTTCTGTCTTCTCTTGGCTCCAGCGTGCCGGCAACGTCTCCTCCGCTGAGATGGCCCGTGCCTTCAACTGTGGTGTGGGTATGATTGTTGCTGTTGATTCTGCTTCTGCGGCCGCCGTTCGCCAGACCTTCGAGGCTGCTGGTGAGACTGTCTACCAGGTTGGTGAGCTGCGTCCTCGTGCTGAGGGTGAAGAGGGCTGTGCTCTGTCTGGCCTTGAGTCTTGGTCTGCGTGATCTTTATGATCTTGATGTTAAAATTTGATATTGATGGCAATGTTGATGTGTGATGTTTTTATAAATGGTCGGAAAAAACGATTTGTCTGGGTTATTTATCGTATAGATTCTTTTCCTCGTTAGTGTTCTTTTTTCTTTCTTTTTCGGTGCTTCGTATGGCCTACCATTTCTTCTCTATTTGCCTATAATAACTCAGGGCTTCTGAAAGAGTCTGATGTCTATCTCCCTACATGCTGGATGAAATTACATCTACTATTTTGAATGAATTCCATTGATCTAGAGAACTTGTGCCGTGAAATTTCAAATGTAGGAATAGCAAAGAAGCATTGATCTGATGTAGGTCATTGGGGGCTTCTTTGATAGCAAACAGGACCGCTACTTAAATCCCTAACTTGTTACTCACTCTCCGACTAATCTTCAACTCTTTCCGTCCATTTCCTCCTTCCCTTCTCTTCTGCAACTCTTATATCCATATATCCTCCTGAGCTTATATATTGAGATGGCATGGCGATCTAGCTTCAGATCACCTTTAGGCATAGCATAGTGACCCTCGTCCGAACCTTAGAGAGGTCAACCTGCCAAATTTGGATTTGCCCGCAATGCGAGTGGCCGCCCGACACGAGTTTCAATATATCGACATGGCTTGCGGCAGATATACCTCCTTTGGATGTACAACTCGAGCGACATCGTGATTCCGAGACAATCACCACGTATCATGCAAACTCCCATATCGTGTGCGCCACTTACACTCTCTATATGTGAAAACGAAGGAACCAAGGCAGTGCTCACATTGTTTCTTAGACACCTTGTCAAAAGCCAAAAGAGCTCGATTTCACCCATTTCAATCGGGTTTGTTCGGGTCTTGTCACTTTTGCTGCACCTCGCTCCTACTTGCTGCGCCGGGCATGCGATCACCCATGAGCCGCGGAAAAGAGGCTTCATGATAACACGACGATTCCTAGAGCATCACAGCTAGTCGACAAGTCTATTTTCCGAATGGCCCTTACCCTGCGTTGAACTGCAGAGAGGTTCTAGGTTATACTACCACTGTAATCTTCCAGTGGGGAGATTTGAGGGCCTTTTACATATCTGACATCATCTTGCACCAGCTGAGTACGTTTCAGATTCCTAAAACCTAGTCCTCCATCATGCAGTCGCTCAGTCTCACGAGAGTCCTATGAACAATCACGAAATGGCAACCAGGCTTTTTGAAATTTGGCGACTTCCAGACCGCTATCCCGTGGTTGAGACGTATGTATCTTTCGTAAAAACGCATCGAACAACGGCACGATGGAGCTCCTCGCGACGTCCGATTTCCATTTCCAACAACCTCCGAGGATAACCACAAACTCCGTCGGTACATGAATGAAGGCGATGAAACGAAAGAGACAGAATGTATCGGGAAACATTGGAAGCCCATCATCCGGTTCCAATCAAAGAGCATAATGCAGTCGCAGATGGACGTCTTGCTATCAAGAAGCCTTTTTTAAATGCGACATCCTCAGAGTGCGCCCTTCTTTTCTCTAAAACGAAGCCCCAGACAGGTCACACCCACCCATAGGGTCTGCCTAGGGAGGATTTTGTCCAGCTATGCACCGATCTACAGGGTTCATGAGGATATATTTAGTGCCCAGTAGAATACAACGACTGGAAGGATTTTGGCCTATCACTTTCCACGTTTTACTTGCTTTCACGCCTTGCACAAGTTAGGACTCGCTTTGTGTCAGGTTGACAAATGACTTCCTCACCGAGAGCAGCTAGGGTTCAAATCGTGAGCAGTGACATTGACGTCTCTTTCCATTGTTCTGAAGGCTAGAGATGCTTTTTGAGAAAACAAACATAGCAAATTGTGTCGAAAGCCTGTATGGCCACACTACAGCGTTCAAGCAAATTGGCCCTTCCACACATTCTGGCAGTATCCTCTGCCACAAGACACAAGTTGACTTCCAAGGCCAAACAAATGCACCGAGAATTGTTTGATGGGTCATAATGTCCATTTTGGAAACGGTCCATGCCCAGAAAGTGACCACACAACCGTCACTTTCGCTTTTTATAGCATAGATCGGTTCCAACATTTAAGATTCTCTCTTTGACAACTTGCATATTCCCCAGGCTAGAGCTACAGAGGTAGCTTTATGCAATGACCGAAAAGAAGCATATGGCCGTCGAACAGACTGACCCATGAACTCGTTCCGACCACTTTGATTAACGGACGCCTTTCTGTTCATGTTTGCGAATCGCAGAATGGGGAAGCACCCATTTCTGTTTCCTCGCGAACCCGCCAGCATTTCTTGCTAGGGAGGTTCGGGAACATGCTTCCGCATACTATGCCCAATTCCACACTCCATGGCATCAGATATGTTAGAAGCTGGACCTGATGCCCTTTACTGTATATATCATATATGGAGCGAATATACGTCAGCGTTGCTGAAGTCACTTGCACAAACCGTCGCCGGTATATCATCTCGACGGATGATCACTGGTGGAGTCGATCAATGTCCGAACAGAGCCCTAGTCGGTGAAGGCTCAGAAAAATATTTGTTGAGCCCTGAAAAGCAGAGGTTTCTGCGCGATCATTACCCTGTTGCATGGCGAATGACGGAAGGATTCGAGTTCAAGAAGTTTAGAGACTGGACAGAGAATAAGCACGGTATGTCTGTCAAACCTTACGCTTACACACTCAAAGGAGACAGAGTTGCTGAACGATACAAAGGATATATATATATATATATATATATATACGGGTTTGAGGCGGAGCTTGATCATAAGCTTTGGCTATACAGAGTGCAAACGGCTATATCCATCATAGATTCCCAACCATCCACACATCGGGTCCAGGCATTGTGATTCCTGCATCAAAAGCTGACACCTTGAAATGCTGGAAGGTCGACCGATGGGAAGGTATTGATCTTACTGTGTGATGTCGAAATTGGATCACCCAAAAAAGTTAATCACCAAAAATTCACGACGCTGGCCAGAGTAGGCAGTTATTCTCAAGGCTGCACTTTCTACAACAAATGGGTAGATGCGATATACATCCATGCAGACTGCAGTGTTCAGTCGCTTTAGATGACATGTCGGCAAATCCACTGTATCGAAAGAGTGCCTATCTCATGAAGAAATTGTATGATATAGATCTGGAAGAATGCCTATAGATTATTCAACACAGATTTGGAATTGGAATTATTCATGCTTTGATTCCAATACGAATATCATCCGTCTCGTCACCCTCGAGACCTGCTTCCTATGTCAGCCTCAATTCCTAGACTTGAGGAAACTCAAGTCAAACTCGGGCATCAACAGAGTGGGTAGTCTAGTAGATACTGAGAAGGATGACGGTGTCGAAGACACGGTCTGCTCAACCAATGGTGTCCCGAATGGGTACTTACAAGCAGTGGGCTGGCCAATGACTCGGAAACTCTGGGTTTTGTTTATTATCTGGTTGAATGATGACATTCAAGGGCGATTCAACTAACATGCAAGTACTAGACATAACGGTATACTGCGGCTCATCCATCATCCCTTCATATCGAAACATGATGCTGAAATATAACCATATACACGTAGAAATGCCCAAGTACTGATCTCATTTGGAAGGACAAGAGTTGATCATGTTTCATCATATTATAGGTCAACAGTGAGAGTACAAGTCTGGAAAACATATGTACATTTTGTCTCACCAACATGATTTGTGCATCGATGTAGAAAAGACCGCGGCTTTACATCAAGATGTTGGATTTGAATGCAAATTCTACAAGGGAGACAAGATACTATCGTTGGAAGATTTGTACAGGTCACGTTAAAACTACAACGGGCATTATCAAGTAATTTGGTCGACATGAGATCAATCAAAGACATCGGCAGATGTCCAGAGACAGAGAACACTAACACCCAGAGCCACCTCCATGAACATCTCACCCTACAGGGACGCTGTTATCACCGTGGTACCACAGACCGAGGCAAGACAACTAGGGAGGCAGACGGGATAGTGTATTTGAATAGTCAAGATAGAGAGAAAAAAGTTGGAAGGGTAACAGTGAAAGCTTTCAAAGCAGAGATGGATGGGTAGAGAGATCGAGAAGAGTAAGGTAAAAAATAACAAAAAGAAAACGACAGACTCTATTCCACTAAAATCGAGGTTCCATTTTCAGGCTATCCGCTTGATAATGCGAGTCCAACAACGCTTGCAATCCACCAGTGCCTCCATCCTGCTTTTTGATACACCAGGAAAGTACGAGCGAAGATGAGTAATTGCGACAAGGAGCTTAGAAGCACTTGCGGTGAACGATAGAAGGACCGCTCTCGTCGTACTCCTGCTTCGAGATCCACATCTGCTGGAAGGTCGACAGGGAAGCGAGAATGGAACCACCGATCCAGACGGAGTACTTGCGCTCGGGAGGAGCAATGATCTTGACCTTCATGGAAGAAGGAGCAAGAGCAGTGATCTCCTTCTGCATACGGTCGGAGATACCGGGGTACATGGTGGTACCACCAGACTGTAAAGAGGGAACACGTTAACGAGGGATCTTGCGCAATGGGGTTGGATGTTTTTCTTACCATGACAATGTTGCCGTAGAGATCCTTACGGACATCAACGTCACACTTCATGATGGAGTTGAAGGTGGTGACGTGGATACCGCCAGACTCAAGGCCGAGAACGTTAGGCTGGAAGAGAGCCTCAGGAGCACGGAAGCGCTCGTTGCCAATAGTGATGACCTGTCCGTCGGGAAGCTCGTAGGACTTCTCGAGGCTGGAGCTCTGGGAGGCAGTCTGGATCTCCTGTTCAAAGTCGAGGGCGACGTAGCAAAGCTTCTCCTTGATATCACGAACGATTTCACGCTCGGCAGTGGTGGAGAAAGTGTAGCCACGCTCAGCCAGGATCTTCATCAGGTAATCGGTCAAGTCACGGCCAGCCATGTCGACACGCGAGATAGCGTGGGGGAGAGAGAAACCCTCGTAGATGGGGACGACGTGGGTGACACCATCACCGGAGTCGAGAACGATACCGGTGGTACGACCGGAAGCGTACAGAGACAGAACAGCCTGGATAGAGACGTAGAAGGCGGGTGCGTTGAAGGTCTCGAACACAATCTGGGTCATCTTCTCACGGTTGGACTTGGGGTTGATGGGAGCTTCGGTCAAGAGGATGGGGTGCTCTTCGGGGGCAACACGGAGCTCGTTGTAGAAGGTGTGGTGCCAGATCTTCTCCATGTCGTCCCAGTTGGTGACAACACCGTGCTCGATGGGGTAACGGAGTGTGAGGATACCACGCTTCGACTGTGCCTCATCACCGACGTAGGAGTCCTTCTGACCCATACCAATCATGATACTGCGCATACGTCAGTACTTGTCCTGTTTGTGCTTCATTGCGGTCAAATTGGCTGTGTCTATTGCAAAACACAAGCCAAGATGACAGCGAAGAAAGGGGGGAAGAATTTACCCATGGTGACGGGGACGACCGACAATGGAGGCTATTTAATTTTGTCAGTAATTTGATACTCAAATTCCAGAATAATCCCAAACAAAGGAGGGGAAGTCATCCGACGCAAGGGTTGGTGGGATGACGCCTTTTTGCAAGGGAGGAGGGGGAGTCGTGCTGTGGGGTTGGACTTACGGAAGACAGCTCGTGGTGCGTCGTCACCGGCGAAACCGGCCTTGCACATACCCGAACTACATCGCAATTCATCAGTATCATAGTCCTTGTAGTTTTTGGAGCGCTATCTGGCAGTTGTGCAAAAAGACGGGAGGCCTTTGGGGTGGGCTCCATCTGGCGTCGTGGCCGATTAGGGGGAGGTGGCAACGACCGCGACCGGGGCTTTGGCGACCAGGTCTAAACACAAGCCAGAAGCTCCGGGTAAAAAGCATATCACATACCCATTGTCGATGACGAGAGCAGCAACTTCCTCTATAATGCGAGATGCGGATTAGCCATCCGCAATTCATTAGGATTGACAGTTGGGAAACAGGGGGGGCAGCTTCCGGGGAAGCTGGTGATGTGGCCACAACATTCAGAACAACATACCTTCCATTATGACGGATTAAAGTAGAAACTTGGGGGGAAGGAAAAAGAAAAAAAGAAAGGAAAGATGGAATGAGGTTAGAGGGATATAGTTGGGATTAAGGGAGAGAGGGAAGAAGGAAGAGAGAGTGAGAGAAGTGGAGAGGGGTTTGTGATGGCTGGGATTGTGCGCTGCCTGAGGCCTTCGACTTTCCCCCTCCGATCTACGACTCTGGGGCCTTTGCACGACTTTCTTTTTATATTTCAAGGTCTGGAATTAAGGCAGAACAGTTTCTCACTCAAATTTTGACCGTCTTCGATTCCCCTTTGACTATCTTGTCTACCTAAAAGGATTGCGTGGACAAGCTTGAGACCAGAGCCTCCAGACCCTTTTGGGTACGGGGGAACATTAGGTATGTTACTTTCTGTACATACTTTGACAGCGTCAAGTGTATTACAATGCGTACAATGACGCTGTCAGGCATACAAAAGACTTCGAATTGTCCAAGAGGACAGGCTACTGGATTCCCCTGGAAGATGACCCATGTGGCGCAGAGGTTCTAAGTATAGGACGTCTGACCCGGACTTTGGAGCTTTGGGGTAGTGGAGGATATACGCCCAGAGACATGTACTCCGTACTCCGTACAGGGCGTAAAGGATATACCGAATCTTCCGGTTCTGACTCTCAAGTCAGATTGTCAGACGGGGGCCACGCCATCAAGAATCCGGTTACCGCCATTTCACGTTGCAACAGGAAGACTAGACCTTCTGGTCAACAGTGAGGCGGTGAGGTGGTCACTTGTCACGTGGTGGTACATCATCACGTTGCCACATCTGACCATCAACTACTGCGAACTCTGTACAACTTGTATACCCCGTAGGGTATGGAGTAGTTGACTACCCCTGTCTTCATTATCTTCTCTCTAACCCCTGAGTCGTTGAATTGGAACATTACAGCATAAGCCACTTCACTATTCCAGAGGAAGACTACGTTTGTCATTTGATCTCCACTAATCCCCATCAGAGTCCCATGAAAGGGGGATGTCGAAGCCCCTTTTTGAAGAGTCCCCTAGCGTTCGGGGAATTTTTGCCAAAGATTAACTTCTAGCATATTCTTTGGAGAAAGAAAGGATCGGAAAAGCCATGCCCGAAGAATACTTCCGGTGTGCCACGCTATCTCAAGTCTCACAACAGACCTTCAAGACTGGGCGATAATTCCTACTCATCAGAAGACGTTTGAGTGATGTCGTTCCCGAAAGCTTGGATCTTTGAATCAACCGAGCAGTCGTCAACTAATTCCGCTACCAATAATATGCATCCCTGGAGTCTCGGAATCATTTGTGAGAATGAGTATTACATGCCCTGGAGTCGAGTTATAAGATGATGGATGGCTTAAGTGATTCGACCTAGAGCATATATTCCGATAGCTTTGAACATGCTCCGATATCAAATTTCATTGGAAGTATTGGTGCAAAATTGCAGTTGCTAATCGTCTCGTATACAATGTGTATTCCATGTTGTAGTCCAGTTCGTATTTAGCTATTTACCATCGAGGGCCAGCTGAAGGTTGATTCAGATCAAACCACACTATAATGCATATGCTCCAACCATCTATATACCAAGCCAATCAAGCATCTACATAGGTCACCCAAATCGACTGTGCATATTGAGACTTCTTTTCGTGTCACATGATCGAACCGGCTGGTCGCCGCACGAATCGCCCAGAGCCCTCCACAGGCCGGGCAGACGTCAGCGCATTATGTCAGCATAACTTTTTTTCTGGAGAGAGATATTGGATAATCGAAAAGAGCGACTGCAACAATATTGTGTGATATACAGCAATTCTAGTCTATTATCTCTACCTCTTGACTTGAGCCACATCATCTCCCATATCATTCTCTCTCCATAACGAACATACACACTATCTTTACATCCCAACATAACTACCCCGCCAGCCCACCATGGACCCCGAAATGAACAAGCTCCTCAAATGGAGTGTCTCCAACTCCCAGGCATCTGAAGGTGCCGATGGCGAGGGCAGCGCCCCTAGTGCTAGGACTGCTGCATCCAACCTGACCCCACAAATGATCAACACCCTGTTTGGCGGTCCCTCGGAGGCCGACTTGATGCGCGCAGCCATGGAAGTTGCGCACGACAACGAGGCGGACATGGAGAACAAGTTGATCGCATTGGACAACTTTGAGCAGATGATCGAAGGTATTGACAATGCGAACAACATCGAGCCATTGGGTCTGTGGACGCCGCTCGTCAAGCTGCTCAAGCACGAGGAGGCCGAGATCAGACGGATGGCCGCATGGTGTGTGGGTACAGCCGTGCAGAACAACCCGAAGTCGCAGGATAAGGTATGCAATATTCCATTTTATTTGGCGTCCTAATATACTGACATCTTCGACAGCTCGTCCTCCTTAATGTTATGCCCGATCTCGTCTCCCTCGCCACCACAGACTCCAATGCCGCAACACGCAAGAAGGCAATCTATGCCATCTCTTCTGCTGTCCGGAACTACCAGCCCGCTATGGATGAGTTGACCAAGACCCTGCCAGAGGGCTACCCCACCGACAAGACCGACGCCGCCAACATGGAGGCCATTGATGCTATCATGGACAGGCTGCGGTCCCACCCGGTTGATGCCTCGGCATGAGGGATTCCAGCTATAGTTGAACTGTTGAGAAGAATACACAAAAATACAGAAGCAAAGAGATACCCATTGAATGCGAGTGCTTCCCGTGGTAGCAGCCCTCAGTGATGCCAAGGGTTGAGGGTTGCGTTGCAACATGCAAATCGAGTGTCATTACGATTGCAACGATGCTTGGCGCTCAATCATGACGCGAGGCTTCAATATGGACTTTTGCCGGTGATCATATGATATGCGTATACCTATGCGCGTACCTGAGATGGTTTTGCGCTGATTACTTGGTTGCCTTGGCTACATCAGCATGATTGTTACAACATAATGATTTCTTGGCCTTTTAAGATTTCAGAATATACATACCCGAGACTTTTGTCTCATTATGGACATCGAATACAATTTATATGCGATTACAAACTTTGGCTGTTGACCTCACTACATCGATGGATATATATGTTGTAGGTTGATGCCTAATCAGATTTCAGACAGGGTTCTATATGCTATTTGTACAGAATTACCTCCATCAATCAGACCAAGGAGCATCTAAATGTACACCAATGGAAGACGTTAGTATGGTCCTTGACCACCTCAACCTACACGTCCATGACCGAGGTGAAACAAATGACACCTACCATTCAACTACGTATACCTGCATCTATCTAAATAGCTACGTGTTGTATCAACTCTTTATTGGATAAATGAAGAAAAAGAAGAGACTCCAAAAAAATATAAAATAGCATTAGAAAGAGGTTGACAACCCGGGGCATCCATGGCCCAGTCACACCAAATGAGACCCAATAATGAGTCTGCGCAAGAACGCAAGGTGGAACAAATCGAGTATTGCTATGCGATAAGACCAGATATTTCAGCTCATTTCACCAGACGTACTAATATGCAGTTTGTGAAAGACAGGCTGTCCACGTAATTTGCTTCATTGATAGCCGCGCTTGATACGATAGATGTACATCGGAATAACATTCCTCCGAACAGGCATCGTCATTGGATTCCAGCTTTCACCAGCTACGATAGGCATCCCCTCAACACAGGACCCCATCCCCCACACCGCAAAAATGGACGTCTCGAACAACCGACTCTTCCGCTTCTCCAAGCCAGAGTGGCTCAACAACTCTACCGTCCGCAATGGCGGTGTCTACGTCGCAGGCGCGCTGGTAAGCACCCGATCCACCCACCACCCGAGACCGGGCTGGCTCGTCGCAACACCCAAAGCTCGCAGGGCTTCCACTCAGAAATAAAGAATAGAAAGAGACCATCTCTCGGCTTCTACATCAAGCACAACAAAATTATCTATAGAGCCAAAAGCTAACGATACCTTCTCACAGTTCGCAGCAGGCTTCTTCTTCCTAATCGACGTCGCGACATTCTCGCACAGCCTGCGCAACGGCTCAAACGTGCACATCAAATTCGTCGACTGGATCCCCGGTATCTGCTCCGCGCTGGGAATGCTGGTTATCAACTCAATTGAGAAGAGCCGGCTACAGGCTGATAGCTTCAGTTACAGCGGGAGTGGAGTTGCTTGGAAGGCGCGGTTTGTGTTGTTTTTGGGCTTTGCGTTGCTTGCTGGCGGGCTGGCGGGCAGTGTGGTATGTATATATGAGCTTTTTGCGTTCTATACCCGCGGATTGGGTGACGGCATTTGACTAACTTGTTTATTAGACTGTTATGGTTCTGAAATATCTCATCAAGGATTATCCTATGCAAACGCTGTACTTTGGAATTGCGAATATTGTGGCGAACAGTCTTGTTATGCTCAGGTATGTTTTGTGTTTCGCATTTGATTCGAAGTGATGGTGTGTTTGCGTACTAATTATTCTTCCAGCTCTATCGTCCTTTGGGTCTCCCAGAACATCGAGGACGACTACACGTACAATCTTGCCCTGTGATTTGATTTGAGCTGCTTGATAGAGTTCGAGTCTGTATTCTACCCGATATTTTTGCTGTGATGACTTAACGGGGATGCATTTTACGCATCCACCTCTCTTTGGCCTGGATTTGGCGCTTTAGCATGAATTCATTTGCGGTTTTCTGTTCATCTTCATAAACCTTGGTGTTGTGGCGTGTTCATTACATGCCCTTATTCGTAGAGTACGAGCACTAGCCAGTGTAGAGCTAGTTGAGGCGTTAGATTTCATTAGTATTCTAGACTGATCATTATCAAGAAGCAAAAGTGTTATTCCAGCTATGCATTTGCAAATCAACAAGATGCCAACCCATGAGATTACAGCCCAGAGACGCCAAATCCCAGATATGCATTCGTAAATTCGTAAAAATTCCCATTTTCCCACTTCGAATATCCCTCAATGCTCCTCGCAGAATAGCTTCAACAACTCATCAATACAAGTCATAGCCTTTTCCTTTTCCAAGACAGAAGGAGCCAACCCCGGCGCCTGCTTCAAGTATCTTCGTAACGCAAAAGCCGCGGCCTTATATGTCGCGTGGTACATAGCCTTAAACTCATCATCATCTGCAGTGGTACCAGGCGCGGGCGTTTCAGCACGCAGTGCCTCCGGCGCCGGTGTCGCACCAGAGAGATCAGGTTCAAGTTCAGCACCAGCACTGGGCGGGGGCTTAGTCGTAGATGAAGAGCGCGGATTCGCGCGGTGGAATCCATACAGTCGCATACAAGTCAAGATAGTTCGCGTGATGAGGTTCTTATTATCCGCAATCACAGTATCCGGGTCCTTAGCCGGGGAGCCTGGCGTAGAAACCGGATTCTCCTCTGACACAGACAGAGAAGAAGGGCCCTGGGGTTGTGCTCCACGACGACCGGCGTCTAAGAACGGGTTCGGTGTCGGCGCGCGCTTTTGCGGGTCGGCGTTGAGGGCTGGTGTTGCGCGGCCGCGTACACTGCTGGGGCGTTGTAGACCTGCTCCGATGGAGACGGATCGGGATCGGCGTGAGACGATCCGGTCTAATGATGGTAGAGAGGGGGAATCGTCTTCGGGCTCGCGCTTGATGCGTAGAGTCTGCAGATTCTGTGATGAGGAGGCAGGTCGGGAAGATGCCATTAGTTGGGAGACGGCTTCGCCGCCGCGCTGGCGGACACGGCGGTGGTGCTGTGCGGCTACTTCGAAGAGGGTTGCTACTCGCTTGCGCTTTGGGCTGGGTGAGCTTGTGTCTGGTAGGAACTCGGCGCAGCGTGGGTTTGCAACGGGTTGATCTGAGTCGGAGAGTGGTGGGGATGGGTAGGCTTGGGCTTGGGCGAGTCGGGAAGTTGACAGGGGTGCGGCGTAGATTCTCAGTTCATAGGGAGCTCGGTGTGATGTATTTCTGTGGCCTTGGATCTCAGAAGGCGATGAATGCGGCGGGGTAGGTGGGCGTGTACATGATGCTGCGCTGGAGATTACGCCGTAGACTAACAGGCTCGTCATGGCTGCGTCGGCTGATTTGCTGTTGTTCTCAATGCCGAGCAACAAGCCGACTGGGCATTGGAAGGATTGTTGAAGAGCTGGCTCTTCTTCGTTTAGCCAGATAGCGCCAGTTAGCTTGCTCTGCAGCCATTTTGATGTCCCCGCGTCGGAAGTGTGTAGTTCGAGGTTCGGACCAGCACGGGCGTGCAACGGAATAAGCGCTGGATTGACAAAGCTGCGGAGATGTAGTTGGGACTCTTTGGATAGCTCAGACTGCCAGTAAGAGTTGGGATCGACCAGTCGAATCCCTAGTAAAGAGTGTCAGTGAGGAACACGATGCGATACGCGTGTGCTTTACCTTCTAACTTGGTGTCCGAGTTGAGGGGAATGAATCCGGACCAGATGTTCATCTTGTTGACTAGATTTTGCGAATCTCTTTCATAGATCCAACATGCTGGCTGCAGTACACTTTGCGGCGTGATCGAGCATCGATCTGCTGTTATCTCCGAATCTCCACAGACGCGCCGGATTCGCGCGCGATCACGTGGTACATGTATCAGCCTAAATAGACCAATTGGAATAGGACACTTGCATAGATATAAATGAAAAAGTCATAGAGAATGAAACCAGGGTCCAAATAGGTGACTGCTCCCAAATGTGGTTCCTTCTTGCCGCAACATTGTATTTGGGTAGCGCGAGATAGTCTCGCATAACCTCTTTCGAGCATACTCACAAGTTCAGCATATCTAGCGAATACTGACATCAAAAGTCTTCAGTTATTAGGAACAAGCTCGAGTCTAGATTTGATTGCGTTCCTTGTGGTGTTGCAGAATTCTCTATATTCATTGTGTTATAGTACACCTAAAGCACATAGCCAAGTATCGCAGCCATCGCCATTGATAGTGAGGTATACCCCACCTAGTCACTCATACATAGCACATCAGGCATACTTCGATGTATGCTGAAAACAAAAGAAACAGTTGCAAAAATAACATCATGATGGGGGCCTGAGCTTGCGAGTCGTATTGGCCAACGTAAACTAAGACGACCCCGCGCCTCATACAGTCGATCAGAACTCTTCCTGCTCCTGGAAGAACATCGAAAAGCTAATAATAGTGCCGTAAATCAACAGGCCTCCGAAAATTGACATGATCATCGCTGGGATCTCAATCGCGCCGCTGTGCGCAAGGACAATGGGCAGTGCTGAAAAATAAGTCAGCCAACGATCCTTAATGATGTGACAACGTCCAAAGTTCAAAGGGCATATGTATCTCCGTCTGAATAGGCAAGCTCATCATTGTTGACCCGGAAACACTATGCCCCGCAAGAAGCGTTGCTGTCATAAACAACATACCAATGCCAGTCAGGACCAAAAATCCAGTCAGGAACCGTCCAAAGTCCATCGCAGAGTTGCTTGAACTGTCCATAAAGTCATCTGGGTTTGCGCATCGTTGGCAGATCCAGTTGGGAAGCGGCGCAACAACATAAATACCGACAACCAGCAACGGCCAGTACTTATGCCATAGCGCGGAGGAGAGGATAACGAGGAGGAATCCGATCGCAAGAACCTAGCTAGAGGTTAGGAATTGTTTCCAAGCGTAAAGAGAGCCGAACAAAGCTTACAAAGGAGAGCGCGATGATGGTTTTGAGTCCAGCCGCCATGATTGCGGAGATGCCGAAGTCCGATTGATGGGACTAAATATGGGAGGGCTAGATTGGACTGGGTAGAGCTGGGGGACAGTATCGGGAGCAGATCAGATCACAGCCCCATTGGCCGAGTTATGGGAATTCAAGAAAGACAGAAGAGCGTCAAGTTGGAGATGAGCGCGGAATGAGTGACGTTGGCGCCTGAAGGTCACTGGATATTACGGCCTCAGGCACCAACAGCTCATGCTTCACACCGCGTCACTTTACTGCCTGCTCCAGCTCCCCCATCTCCCTCCATCGTTGGATTATCCCTCAGGTTCTTGTGTTACTGTTTTTGAGTCTTTGATTATCAACAAGAACCCTTTCTTTCTGTCTGCCTCTATATCCATTCATCCGCTCTCGCCACGATGTTCAGAAACAATTACGACAACGATGCCGTCACCTTGTAAGACCAATTGCCCGATTTCCCTCGGGTCCATCAGATGCTAACCTGAGAGATGAAAGCTCTCCACAGGGTCGGATATTCCAAGTGGAGTACGCACAGGAGGCAGTGAAGCAAGGATCCGTTGTGGTGGGATTGGTGAATAAGACACATGCCGTGCTGGTTGGACTCAAGGTTCGCAGACCTAGAACAGAAGACGAGCTGATCGAACCGTCAAATCTAACACCCAAACCCCCCTCCAGCGCAACGCAGAAGAGCTCTCCTCCTACCAGAAGAAGATCATCGAGATCGACTCGCACATGGCCATCGCCATCGCCGGCCTTGCATCAGACGCCCGCGTCCTCTCAAACTTCATGAAGCAGCAGTCCCTCGGCTCGAAGATGACTTATGGCCGGCCCATCCCTCTGGACCGAATCGTTGCCCAGATCGGCGACCGCGCGCAGACCAACACCCAGCACTACGGGAAACGGCCATACGGCGTGGGTCTGTTGGTTGCCGGTGTTGATGAGGCAGGCCCGCACCTGTTCGAGTTCCAGCCTTCCGGTCTGACGCATGAAATGATTGCTTGCGCCATTGGTGCACGATCACAGATGGCGCGTACGTATCTGGAGCGCAACCTTGACAAGTTCGCAGACTGCAGCCGTGACGAGCTGATCCAGCACGGGTTGAGCGCGCTAAAGGAGACGTTGTCTCAGGATAAGGAGCTCACAGTAGACAATACCTCCGTTGGTGTTGTTGGTGTGACTAATGGCAAGAAGGAGAGCTTCAAGCTGTATGAGGGCCAGGACACAGCTGCGCTGCTTGAGGTGCTCGAGCAGCGTGAGTCTGCTGGTGCGGAGGGCGAGTCCATGGAGGTTGATTCATAATGGTCTAATTTGGTTTAATGATTCGCATAGACATGAAATCCTGATTATGCTTTGTCTTGTGTTTGCGTCCGATGATCTCAGTTCTTCAATCGTCAATTCATAATGATTTCTAATGAGTAATCTAGATGTACTGATGTATGTTTACCTAGGTATGTCCTTATCAAATGTCTTCCACCGCCAAAAGAAACCCTAAACAGCGCTGAAAGAGACCGCAGTCGAACGCAAGAATGTCTATGTACCCACGGCCCGCGCCGTATCTCGGTGATCAAACAAAGCACCCTTACTCCTGTCCCCAGTTCAACTGCATGCGTCCACTACTGACCCGATAAGCCAGCAGCTTAGGCCAGACCTCCGAAACCTCCTTAGCCTCCGCCAGGATCTCCCCATTATCAGGACTGATGTATCCCTCTTTCACCGCATTGCGCACCCAAGCCAACAACCCATCCCAGTATCCATTGATATTCAACAACACAACAGCCACCTTATGAATCCCCAACTGATTCCACGTCGTCATCTCCATCACCTCCTCAATCGTCCCGAACCCACCAGCCAAGGACACAAACCCAGACCCAGGCCCACCCTCCAGCACCTTCGTCGCCATCAGCCGCTTGCGCGTATGCATGTCCGGGACAATCGTCGTCAGACCGTACTCAGACTCGGGAATGCCATTCGCATCAGAAGGGTCGATGATCCGCTCCGCAGCTTTGCCCCCTTGTTCGGCAGCGGCTTGGCCATTTATGTGCTCACGCATGCCGCTGACGGTTGCGACTTTCACCAGTGCGCGGGGAATGATGCCGTGCACGGCTTTCGGGCCGGAGAGTGAGACCAGGACGCGAGCGACCTCGCCCATTAGGCCTGTTGTGCCGCCGCCGTAGACGAGCTGCACGTTGTTCTTGTGGAATTCTTGGGCGAGGGCTCGGGCGGCTTCCATGTGGACGGGGCTGTTGCCGGGTACGGAGCCGCAGCTGTAAGACCCGAGGGGTCTTGATTAGTCTGATGTTTTTCCGGAGGAACGCAGGATTGGAGGATCATTGGGTATAGTGTGGTTGTGACTTTGGGACTGGTGATGAGGGGCATGACTCACAATACACAGACCACGGGGGGTTTGGTTTCAGTGTCTGCCATCTTGATATATGGATTATATGAAAAATATAATCGATTGGAAGAACTTGAAAGAGCCTTGGACAAAGAAGAGAGAGAAGAAGACAGACACAAGAAGGTTGGAAACAACTAGGACAGTCACCCCCACTCTGCTGATAAGAGAGATAGAGCGATAGAGAGATAGCCTAACTTCGACTCCAATTCACTCCCCCGAGTCCTTGAGGTAACCTTTCTCCTCAGTGGGCTCCAATTGACCACTGTGATGACTCAAAGCCCCTTTCCCTGCGATGATGTATTTGATTCAATGCATTGAGTGAATTACTCACATGGAAAGGATCCGAGGGTTACGTCTGAACTTGGCGTGTATAGGGCAAGGGGTATCATGGCGAAGGTGGCCGACATCAAACAAAATCCGACATATCTGGATATCTCTGAGAGCTGCTTCGAATGAGAGGTATTGCTTGAATTTATTATTATATGCGGATTTTGCGCTAGTAACATTTGCAGTATATTTGTTTGGCCTCCCACCACCACCACGTGAAACATAGGAGACTACCGTTTATTTGTGTTCAAAATGGTAATAACAAGTGCTTCATTCTGCAGACTGTATGTATACCCTCCTTGTCACTTCAAATATCACATATCGAACTCTGCATACAAATTCGCTATCTCACATGCTTAACAGCTCCCTCGTAGAGATGATAGAAAGTGCAATCCGAGAGACCATCCAAGTTTGCAGCCCTCAGATTATTCTGATCAATCGAAACATCGTTCTTCAACAGATTGAAAGGGGGATGTTTGACGCTGAACTGAATAGGATCATCCGGATCTCTAGTCGTTCCAAGCGTGGCGACATAGGCCGAGAAGTTAGGCTCAACCTTGATATAAGGATGGCAGAAAAAGTTCTCATCACCCTCTCTCTCAAGCAGAATAGCGGTCTTGAGCCGGGTGATGATTCCATCTTTACGGGATGGGTTCTCAGCCAAGGAGAATCTCGCCGTGTAGCGATTTCCCCACTGATCCTGTGGATTGTCACCTATGACCACCGTGTGATACGTATTGACACGTTGTTTCGAACGCTTGCCGCTCAACTCCATCCCCACTTGAAATTTCTCAGCGCCAATTCTGGAATTGATCTCTTCGGTCACAGTTTGTTCTGTTTGCGCCATTCTTGTTTCCATGTTGGGACGAAGGTCTGCAACCGAGATGGAATCCGGCCATCCTGGCTGAGGCCGGAACTCGAACACGATATCGGCATTCTTGATGCGTGTTCCACGATATGAGTTGAATTTGAACTCATAGACCAACAGGGTTCCCTGCTTCTGGGAGGTCGGGCCCATTCGCCCGTGGATCATCGCTAACGCATTGCAGCTAACGGTAAACGCAGGCCTCCGTTTGTCACGCCCTCCCTGGAAGGCAGAGACGGTGGATCGTTGGATTTGACCAGAGGTTCGGTTCCGGGTGCGAAATTCTGCTCGTATGAGTCTAAGTGCCATCAACGAAGAGTGAAGTTCGGTGCTTACCTCCCCGCGGTCCCTGGTGTTCTAGCGCTAGAGCGAACGATGCTGGGTTTGCCTCATACTGGTCATCTTCTTCAGAGATCTGTTCGTCTTCGCCCAGCCAAATATCGCGCTGATTCATCTCTAAAGGATTTCAATCAGGATTTCTGCTTCTTGACTTCTGATAATGATTTTCTAAAGTCCCTTCGGGTCACATAGCTCTTAAATGTATCAATTTCAGGACTAAGGACGGAATTACCAGCCGCCTAAGTTTCAAGTACGCGCTCTTCCCACCATGCAGCCCTGAAGATCATCATATGGGGAGAGCATGAGTTATGTGCACCACACTTGGCATAAATACAATGCTATTATAAGCTAGCTTACACGGGAAAACCCCCGAAGGCTTGACCCCTCCAGAGCCCCAATGTAGCAGAACCATAACGCTAGCTCCTAATGACGAGGGAGTAAGACTTAGCGCGCGCTTCTAGATACTTCATATGTGCATGGTAGACACATTGATCTCCTCGTTTTGGTGTTTGAAATTAGTAGCTTTGTATCGTGAAGATGCATCGCCTGTAAAATGTTTTAATGGCGGGCCGCGGGTTCTATGCTGGCAGAGGGGGAGGGTGATCATTGAGAATGTCGAATTTGCTTGGTTTTGCCCTTCTGCCGTTTGCCCTCTCCCCCTTTCTTTAAATTGCCTCATTAAGCTTTCTTAAGGTCAAAAGCTGATGACTTTGGGTTGATATAGAATCTGCAGGTCAGGGTTACCAGTAATAGCTCTGCATAAATGGTTTGGACAAGAAAGAGAAGACCGGGGATTTAAATCAAAGAATCCCTACCCATCCAGTGTAGGGAGATGGAGATTGCCTACCTAGTGATGAGACCTATTGCAGTATTTTTCCCGTTTCGTTGAGGTCTAAAACCTCTGCCCACATGTTAGGACAGTCCGAGAATAGGATTAAAGTGAGAGTCCCACAAGAGAAAAACAGGAAATAGAAAATTGAGACGAATACAACACCTCGGTATGTTCATCCAGATATACCTACCACTTCAAAGTAATGAGTGGTAAACTTACAATACAGTGAGGTAGACAGTGAGTTGAGCTACCTGTTATTGTAGTGATGACCATCTTAACGCCCAGGCAATCGGTGCCAGTGTAGCATATAGGAAACTGCAGCTAGGTTTCACATTCAAGTACATACATCCAGGATATGTATAGCCCCGGAAAAGCAATGCCGAGGCTCTGGCGAATGAACAAGCGCTGCATGCTACAACATAGCCGCTTGAGTTCTGTTGTTCGTGTTGGCGCTGACGCTAATGCATATCTGATCAACCCCTAGTCAATAGGGCACAGCGGCTCGAGGCTTTGCTGGGGGTTTTATTATTTTAGAAGCTGTGTAATCTTTTGAAATCTTCCCAGGAATATCTATGTAAGCGACTTCCATAATGTTGGCCCCTTGTAGGTGGTCCTGAAGAGTGCCAAGGGAGAAACATAAACTACAAGATTCAAATGCCTTCAAAAGCACTGGAACTAAATTTAATCATGAGGCCAGGATGGAGATGTCAAATGCAGCTGATACCCATCACCCAGATACCAGTAGAGCAAAATCCGTGTAAATGCTATGCCCAATTCCCAAACGCCCTGAAATGACAAAAAAAGGGTATCAACACAGGAAACTCAGCTCACAACCCGACTCTTCTTCTTCTTCCCCTTATCACCAGAGCTAGGTGGCGAAGCACTCTTCTCAGAAGCCTTACCCGGCGTCTCAACACGAACCTGTGGCGTCGACGCCCGAACAGGCAATGTAGCAGATGGAGCCATCGGCGCCGAACTAGCAGGGAGTTTGGGCGCAGCTTTTCCAGGACCGGTAGATTCGCCGGTCCGCGATAGAATGAACGAACCAGGTTCACCGACGAGGGGATTCTCATCCATGAATTCGTCGCCGTAGCGCGTGAGCAGATTGAATGATTCTGCTAGACTGAGCGTGTCCTGGAAGCTGGAGGTTGCGTTCGTCAAACTTGATTTGTTGGTTGATTGGGTGTCTGTGCTTGGGAAGGATGCGTCTGGCATCGGTGTTGCTTCTTTGCTTTGGGAGGCTTGGCTGGTTGCGGCGGTGTCTTTGCTGCGGGCTCCGGGTGGCAGGTAGGTGTGCCCGTAGGAAGGAGTGAAGGTTGGTAATGTCGATGCGGCTTTCATGAGTTGGGATAGGGATGTGACGGCCGATAGCTGTAGAGGGTTTCATTAGAATATTTGTAAAGCGGGTTGGGGGCTTGGGAGAGAAACATACAATTCGGTTTCCGACTACACTCGCTACTGAGGGAGCCATGTAGATGCAGTCACCGACGACGAAATATGTAGATAGTACGGTTACCTCGTCGTCGAGGCCGCTCCTCTTTCGCCGATTTTGTTTGCGGATTACCCAGATATTGGATGGTTCATGGGCGAATCGGCTGTCTGTTTGTGCAGCTGCTTGGAGAGGATCGTATGACACGACGAACTCCAGGCCTTGCATTGTCTTCAATCGGGCTTCGAAAGCTTCGCGCGTCTCGACGAAATGACGGAAGGCATCATTGTAGTTGGCTTGGATGGCGAGCGAGGCGTTATTAGAAGTGGAATCAAAGAAGGGGGATTCGGCGAAGTAGAAAAGGACTGATTGTCAATAAGTTAGTACTATCACCAGGTATGGTGAGGAGTGCGACTTACTGTTGTTTGAATGAAGGAATCCCCCCATCATCTGGACGTGCGGGGGAGACCGCCAGAGGATCTCCTCCATTGAGGAATCTTGGCCCGCCATTTTGAACTGTAAGGCGACAAATCCAAGCCAGTTCAGATGTATGGAAGGTCGGAATGACCTTTTATTTCAGAGATACACGAGAGAGCCCGACATCAAACACGCACCGCGGAAGTTGAAGCTGCGGAGAAAGCCATGTTTGACCTGTTTGCAACTGGACTATATGTCCATCCCAACAACAGATCAATACTATTTAGAAGCGATAGATGCTTCTTTTTTTTTAAAAAAAAATTGCATGGAATTAGATCGCAATGCCAGCTTGACCTTCTGATTGGCGACGTCGAAATCACTCTGTAATATCAGCTCATGGGCATCTTATTTTCCATCACCCTCTGCGGATGATGCTGCTACTGGTAATAACAACTCAGCGCCTAGTGGCCCTGATGCCACTGAATGAACATCAAAGCCCGTCCCTGTTTAGGGCAGTCTGCCTAATACATCTCCTCTATCAAACTCTAATGAGATTTCAAGCTCATTTACTTACACAGTTTATAAGATAGGAGTTGCTTATGAGGTCCAAAATTCAGAGGATAATGATGCTTGGATTCGCGCCTGGCGTGATGCTCAGCTCAGTGCTTTAGAGCTTTGGGGGACATGGAAAGATTGATGAGGCCGAAAAATATGCGCGACTGTGAGCATTTATCAGAAAAAAAAATGATTCAGGGATCAGTATGTATTGAATGTTGAGTCGAATCTATTTATCCCAACGCATAGATCCGAATGTTGAAGGAAAGGAAGAAGCGTGGATGATCATAAAATCATAGACGGCTTTTGTAATAGCCAATATAAAAAGCTGCGACAGGAAATCAAGAAGTCGCAGTGGGTTTCTCGTCAGTATCGAGCGGCGTGAAGACGTTGCAAACCACACGGAGTTTCGTCAACATCTCATCCCATTCTCCCTCCGCCGTGCTAAGTGTAGTGATAGCACCTCCAGCACCAATTCGCCACGTTTGCTGCCTGTTCTCGGTCCAGTCACGGCCACCGGAACAAGTAAATGCTGAGCGGATCAACACCGAGAAACTGCCACCACCACCAAGGTCCAGGAAGCCCATCACGCCAGAGTAAATTCCACGTTTGCGACTCTCGATTGTTTTAAGGTGCATGCAAGAGCGCTCTTTTGGCGCGCCAGTCATAGAACCAGGTGGCAGGCATCGCTGGAGGGTAGTTAGGCCGTGGACAGACATGTTGGGGGTATTCAGCTGAGGCATGTGTCGCACGGCAAAGCCAGGATGGTTGGGACGGATCTTGCCCTTGATGTGGGTGATCATAGAGTAAACACGGCCATAATCTGCGACCTCCAGCAGTTTCTCGACGTGAACCCCGCCGGATCCGCAGATACCATATAGATCGTGCCGGATTAGATCCGCGATCATCAGATTCTCGGCCATCTCTTTGGTGGAACTGAGGATTTCACACGCCTTTTCCATGGTCATATCTGGAGACTTTCGGACGGTGCCTTTCATTGGTTTCATCTCCAATGTGGACTCGCGGTCCCAGTTAAGGAAACACTCTGGACTGCTGCTGGTGATCTTTGTATCTCCCAAATCGGCAAACGCACTGAATGCAGCTGGGTTGTATGTTTTGAGTCGCTTGTATAGCCTCCAGGGAAACACGATCCGATCCGACTCTACCTCTGGAATTGGCAGTGTGATTGTCGTCTCAGAGGTCAGACACAGCTCGTAGGACTCGCCCGCTTCCAATTCTGCTTGGCAAATCTCGATCTGTCGTTTGTACTTCTCTTCCTCGGGGAGCTGGATCTTCGCTTCCCTGAGGATAGAATCTAATTTAAAGTCCGCAGGTAAAATATTGCCGATCTTTGAGAGGCCCTGCAGCTGCTGAAGTGTCTCATCAAGCCAGTCCACATCATCTTGTCGAGTAGATTGAATAACAACTTCGCCAGTAGTATTGTCAACTACAATACTTCTTTCACACCACAGAAGACTGACGTCGGGAGGATCCGCGAAAGAAGAACCCGGAGCGTTTTGATGACTAGGGTCTTTGGGCTTCTCAGAAGCCTGCGCTGAGCTTGGGTGGGGCAGACAGGTAAGACCAAGTTCGTAGGAGAAATAACCCAGGAAACCACCCCAGAATGGAACCTGAGGATTGCCAGAATCAACCTTCTTCATTTCCATCAGATAACGCAACGCATCCCACAACTGTGCAACAGTCACACGACTCTCAATCTCTTTAAGATCTCCATGCAGCTGGAGTAGTCGAAGAATATGCGTATCAACATTGTATTCAAATCGCCACGAACCAGGACTTGGGACGGAGACAATGCTATATCGGCCATTGGATTGGAACAGTACTGTCGGAGAACCTGGTGTGTTGAACAATTCACTGATGACCTCTGCAGTCAAGTCAGATCGGTGAAGAGACCGAGACATTGAACACCTCGACGTTGACTTGCTCCACTTGAGCATTTCATACGCAGCATCAGGGAACGGGATGGGAGCTGTATGGGGGCTGATAATCGTCTCGGGAAGAGAGCAATACCCTCCACGTCCGACGATCTTGTTGAACGTGAGAGCCATTTCCCACCAATTCCGAAGAAGCGCCTTGCAGGCGTGAATATCTGATTTGCAGGATTCTGGGTGGAACTGAACACCCCAGAATGGCTTTTTGAGGTGGCGAACTGCCATAGGAATGGGTGTGTCCGGGCGATCTTTCAACCGCAGCCAAGCCAGATATTCCAATTCAGGCGAGGATGAAGAGGCGGAGTTGGCATATAATGAGTGGTAGAGAGTTACCTCTACCTCCGATATTTGTTCAAATATGTCTTTCGAGGACGTAGAGATCTTGTGGATTTGACCATGAAGCGGGTATGGGAGCCGTTCAATTGGAACACCATAGTGAAGACAAAGGCTTTGGAAGCCCAGACAGATACCCAACACTGGCAGGAGATCCGAGTCTTGGAGATTCCAGATATCTGCCATGATGCCGATATCGGAGGGGACATTGGGATCTCCTGGCCCTGGTCCAAGAACAATGGCCTCGAAGTGTTGAAGGAATTCGGTCATGTTGGAATCGGGCCATTCTGAGTCAATGGTGATCACCGTCACTTTGACCCCCAGGGTCTCCTCGAGCATGGCGACGACATTGTATGAAAATGAGTCATATGCATCGACATACAGTATGCTCTTGAGAGAAGGGCTTTGGTCAAGTTTTGGCAGTCTGTGTTCACTGCTCGAGGCATCCCAATCGCCTAGCATAGGCGCCATAGTGGGTGTGGTTGATTTTGAGTTTGATGTCGTATGTACTGCCCAAAGGGGTTCGAAAATTGTTCAACCTCTGAGCTCTCTCAAGTATGACAGGAGAGAGCTTGACTCATCCCCAGGATCTTTTAATGCTTCAGGTTCCCTCGAGAATCCACTTCTCTGATGGGGCGGGACCGGGAAGTGGCAATCTTGCAAATAACGTTCCCGGTGAGGACAATAGGAATAAAGTGACCTGTACGGGGTCGAGAACAACCTCACACTATAAACCCTGAGATGCAAGAGAGCTCACAATGCATTGTGTAGAAGAGGCAAAAGTCGAAAAATTAAGGTTGACGATGGGAAAAGGTGAAAAGCGGGTACTGACGGAACGACTCCACCGAGTGGCAAGCAGTCACGGCGATTCTGTACTAAGCCGTGGCTGTGAGAGAAGAACTGTGAATGAGATCGAGAATGGTGCAGGATCACATTCTATCTCCAGATCAAGTGGTTGGTATCATTCTGGTGCTCTGAGAAGCCAAGACCGAGAAGGGATGCCCTAAGAGGGGCATCGGAGAAACCGGTGTCCCCATTGGGGATATCCCATGCTATATACTTCATGCTTCTGTATCGAATATGTTATCCAGTTACAAGAGTATTCATTCAAAGGAGAGAGTAATTGGAATATTGAGACAAGCTGGACCGAAATTGTAGCGCTAAATGTACTTAAAATAGAGATGGTGGGGTATCCAACATGGCAAAATATCACGGTCCAGGCTGAGATGGCTGCGCTGGCGTCTGGAGCGAAGCTAGCTTGACAGCAACTTTAGGGAAGTACTGCGCGACAAAACCCTCAGTATAGAAACTATGTGCCGAGCTATGATCCTCAACCAAATTGTGCGCCAGCTCATGGCACAGAATCACCCACCAATATACAATCGCCTCGGTGCGATCCGGAGTAGCGTTCTGGAGTAACGCTGGTTCCTGCAATGACTGGAAATACCAGTAATTGCAGAAAATACTACCCGCGCGATTGAAGGCAATCGTCTTGCCGCCCGGATCGTAGAAAATGCTCAGGCTGTCGGACCGCATGGAGAAGATGGAGCCGCAGTCAAGGAGAATCGAAGAGAAGAGATTGAACCCGGTGCGGTTCCTTGCGAGGAAAGCAGATCTGTCAGTGACTGTTCGGGTGAACAGAACGTTCATGCCACTGGGAAGTGTGGCGACGAACTCCAAATCATGGCTTGGTCGTTCGTCACAGTAAGATTCGCTCTTTTGGATTTGGTTTGTTTCTGGCCGACTGTAGACATCGGAGGATCCATGAGCTCGGCATGCTTGGACAGCAGAAAGAAGCTCAGAGTTCAGTTTGTGGGGCGAGTTGGCGTTGACAGGTTGCTCAGGGCGCTTTTGCTGTGTCTGGGGGTCATTGGCGGAGTAAGGAGGTGGCGGAGGCGTGGGCTCTTCGGGAAGCAGAGATCGGGATTGTTCTTCCGAGGTCGAGTTCCATCTTCCACCATCCAAGCCAAACCGCTTCGACAGATTGGCAAATAACCCACGGCTGGGCCGCTCCGGCATAGGCTCGGGAGGGGCGTGCGTTTCTTCTGGCAAGGACTTGTTATTCTTCGGCGATTCAGGGAAAACGCCGGGCATTGCATTTTGTGCCTGTGCTTGTGCCCTCTCTTCTTCGGCTCTCTGGGTGTCACGCTGGGCTTGACCCGCCGCCCAAGCAGCTTCTCGCTCCTGCAAGATACGCCTCTCCTCCTCGACCTGCTTTTGACGCTTATCCTCGGCGATCCGAGCTTCTTGCGCTTTTTGCCTCAGAATACGTTCCACGTTGTAACCTCGAGCGCGGAGTTCCAAGAGATCCGTCTTCAACAACATTTCCAGTGTGAGGGTTGAGTGCAGCTTTGGTCGCTTCAAGATCAAGTGCACCAAGGACTGACTGATCTCATACAGGTCATATTTTCCCGGACAGATACACATACCCCAGCTAGAGTTCAAGCGTGCCACGATTGCATTTCGCTTCTGCGTGTGCGCTACTCGTCGTCCTTTCAAGGATCTTGTCAGACTGATGGAATTCACAACCTGGACCTTGAAGGAGTGCTCTAACCATCGAGTCCCATGAAGAACAGAGTCTGTAGGTTGATCATGCAAGAAGAGTCGCGCACGCTCTAGAATTAGCTTCTCCAGTTTGTGTGCGAGCGTTTGATCAGCAGCGATGCTGCCAAATCGGGCTTGTTCTTCAACAAGACTGCTCAAAGGAATAGCTCCAAGAGCAGCGTAGAAATCCTCCAGTGCCTCTTCTTGTGGGGCGGCAAAGATATGTTCTTTAAAAAGGTTGAAACTTTGGAAATCGTCCACCACAACAATTTCCTTGGCGGAAGCGAGACTCCATTCCTTGATGTTCATGTCGTCATCCTCATCTTGAAGATCTTTATCGGGCGACTTTTGCTTGTCTGAAGTGCTCGCCGGGATATCTCGACTGGCAAGAAGGAATCTGGCTCTCTTCATCTCAACAAAAAGATCCTTGTCCTTCTTTAGCACCGAAAGATGTTCTGCGAGGGTCCTGAGAAGCATGAGATATTTCTCCGAACTTTGGAATGCAGCAGAAATACGAGCTGGTTCTTTGACTAGCATTCGTGCAATCTCGATCTTAGTGGGTTCTCGCTTTGAGCCAATGGCCATGAGGAAGAGGTTCGCCTCGGGGCCAAAATTGACGAAGTCAAATATATCTTTGTAGTCTTCACCATCTCCGAGATAGCATAGCCGTGGTGCCACAAGCCGCACTTTAGGTCCCTTCTCTGACTGATCGTGTATGGGAATTGGGATAATTGGGGCTTGGCTAATCCGGTCTACATCTTGCTGACTCAGATCAGCTACTCTGCCTGCGAGATACTTGAACATAATCCGTGCATCTCTTTGAGTATTCGGGGGGTGTCTCGAAAGAACCTGCAGGCAGTCTGTCATGGGAGGATGAGGCTTAACACCGAGTCTGGAGGCATGGGAGTGAAGATTTCTCCTGAGAAGCTTAAACTCAAACAATGCAGCACCTTCATCGGTAAAGCACTTCTTTGGAACGCTGAGGCTCTCAGATCCTTCAACAGGGAGGAAAGGAACTGTGACTGCGCTAATCTCAAACGAGACATATCCATTCGCATAATACTCGCTCAGGAAGTATGACAAGGCCTTCGTTGCTCGACTATCCTTCTCTGTGCTCCCAGCTGACATGAGCCGTACAAGTTCCACGGCTGCTGGATAACTCTTGAGCCCCATCATTGTAAGGAATTTCCCCTCATTGCTGCTGCTGTTATAAATTGCGGGCCATTCAATGATCGGCAAACCAAGAGCTCGCAATGCATCTTTTGGCTCATAGAGCTCCGAGATCTTATAGCGTGTGCCTTCGGAGCCAGTTCCACTTTCAGCCGTACAGATACTCGTTGACTTGAGCCTCTGGATATCGTTCGCAGGGATATCCTCTCGTACAGAGGCGAGATATTTGATAAGATCGACGTGGTTCCATTTTCTCGTAGCAGGAGCTTTCGCCTCAATGGATTTTGGGGTGTTGATCAACCGATCAAAGATCACACCGAGTTCCACGGTTTTACGAACTCCAAGTGAGACCAAGATTTTTTCCTTAACCCCATTCAGACCGTGAACCACAGGGAGATCGTCAAACAGGCGCACAGAAGCGAAGTATGTTTGCGCCGGCGGCTTCATTCCTAGCTTTGTGGGGATAACAGTCTGAGGTTGTAGTGTTGTGACAACGCTTTGCTTCGAAGGTGGACTTAGGGTATCCCACTGCTTTGATAGGACGGGCAAAACCTGACCCGAAAAGGCTGCCGACTGAGTAATATCTTGCTCGAGTGGGAAAATGTTGCGATCACCACAATTGTTAACAATCCAGCGAAGCCAGGGAACGATTTGCAACTCGACCCAGCCAAGCGCTTCCAAGTGTTGTTTTTCCAAACTTTTGGTAAACCTGAAAGGTATTACAGTTGGCGGAACGGGAAGATCCGCTGGAATGCGCTGGGGATTCAGAAAGCAGGTAATATCTGCGAATATGATCAAGCGAGTAGGAACACCCTCTTTGTCCTCGTCGTTAGCCACAGCCACACGTAGCAGACTCTGGGCTGACGACCTATCAAGCTGACCGATTACCGTTTTACGGCCAAGCCATGATATGAATTCAAGGATTTGGTTAGAGCGCAAAGTGTTAGACTCTAATTCACGTTTGATGTCAGAGACTGTGATTTCCGTAACCAATCCGAAATCTGTCAGCCTTTTGACAAAATCTTTAGAGCCTTGCACAAATTCTTCGGGCAAAGCAGGAATGGAATCCATGAAGCTTAAATCCTTGGGCGCAAGACGTGTTTGATGACTGGGAATGACACCACAGGTGGAAAGGACTTCAATAGAGGCATTTCTATTGCACATCCAGAATGCATCTTCAATTGTTTGGCCCAAAATAGAAGACGGGGTTGATTCACGAAACACGAATTGATTTGCGGTATGAATGGCCTCTGGGAGTACATCAATGATGTCCTCTTTCCTGATCTTGGACGACCGAGACGGTCCAATTTTCAAAGCAAGTTTAGATCTTATTGTAGCCATTTCAGCAGACCAAGCAATTCGACATACAATACCAACTGCCCGCAACATTTCGAGATTCCACTTGCTGATATACCGAGTGTTCAAGTCGATACTCTCACGCTCCACAGTAGGGATGACAGACGGGGCAGAAACATGAGCGTTCAAGCCTGTAGTCTGCGCCGTAGGGAAGCCAATAAAGACTCTTCCAGCTTTCGTAGGCAAGATTGACGAAAGGATTTCCGACTTTGATGAGGATGCCCCGGTCGCCAAGTTGGCATCATAGGAAGGAGTCAAGATTGCGAGAGTGGCCTTTTTAGGAGGAGGCTTTCGTGTGGCTCGTTCCAATTCCTTGCTCAAATCTCTGCTGATAGAAGGTTGAAGTGATGCGGTATTAATGTGTAAAAAGACCGACGCTGAGAGCATGGTGTTCATATTGCCCGAATCTTCCTGGCGTTCAGGTTCCGCCTTCTGACTGGTTTGCTTCTCTGGTGTACTTTGTGTGAACTTAGAAAAGAAACTCCGTAGAGAGCTGGTCGTGTCCCGGAGATTATCAAGGCGGAATAGGCTTGCATTTGGGTTCCATTCCACGATTCGCATCCATGAAGCATCAACCTGCGCAATTTCTCGCGTTACGTTGACAATCCTCATCAAACCTTCTGCAGTCTTGGTATCTATATCTCTTGGGATGGGGACATCGACACTAGGTGCTGTCTTCTTTGATAGTCGCAGAAGATTCCAGTCATCTAGCCATAGTTCAATCTCCTGCAATGATACAAATGTCAAACTGCTTGATAAGAATTGACAAAGCTGCAATAATGATGGAACAGGCGAGGAATCGTTGCGATAATCCAACACAAAGGTAGTGTCTGGACTTGCTGCTTCACCGAGGTCCAATCGGCGGGTGAACAATGCATTTCCTTTCCAGTAGAAGGCCATAGCTTGGTTACCAGAAGACACAAAAGGCTCCTCGCAATCATCAAAGACACTGTAGAAGCCCACTCCAAATGCGCCGATCTTTGTTTCATCGGGATTTCCATCCGCGATTCGCTTGAGCCTTGCCCAATCTTTCTCACTAAAGGCGGCACCGTTATTTGATATCAGAAGACGCCGAAGAGTGTGGTTTGCAATGGTATGCTTCAAATGTGCAGTAGGGTCATTCGATGTTGGTGATGGTATAGTAGTCGATGGAAGAGTCTCAAATTTGATCGTCACTTTCGTTGCAGAGGCGTCAGCGGCATTTTGAATCATCTCTCGAAGCACAGTCCTATTTATTGATCAACATAAGGATTTGTACTTCAAAGTAGAAATTCAACATCACCCACCATTTCCCGGAATATCTAGCAAGAACTTTGGAAATCAATCCTCTAGTATCGACCGTGACAGCTTCCTCGTCAGCCCCAGACCCCATAGTCCGGGCCTTTAGGGCGTTGAAGTCCACATTCATAGCCATCTTCTTGCGTGTGCGCGGTGTTGAGATAATTTCGAATCGGCTCTTTCGATGAGGATGATACGTCCATCTATTTCACCGCATGAAAGGAAATGAGGATTCACAAAACAAGATTGCAGGTGAGCTAGGCTGCTGGGTAGTTGGGCGGACCGTCTGGGTAGATCATGAAGAGCGTCGTGGGATGCTAATGATAGAATGTGACACAACACCAAGTAGAGTCTAGATTCGTAAACAAAAGAAACAAAAGAAACAGCAAAACAATAATGAGATAATAGGGGAGACGAGGGCAAATAGTCGGAGACTGCGGAGTTTACGTTGGGCTTATCTTATCGGCTGGAAAACTGCCCATGCTCCCCGCCTGTGCCCACTCGAGTACCGGTACTTCAGCTGTCATACATTTTACCCGAGGTATGAAGTACTCCAAGTACTCTTACGGGGAACCACGTCATCCATTAACGCAAGTTATTACCTAAGCAGGGTTTATCGTGGAGCCGTTTGTTGTTCAGGTACTCGACTCAGGAGGGCGGAACGGAACTAGCTAATTGCTGGGAGATTTTCTTGCAAGTCCTCACAGCGTGGTGAATAGCTGATTTGCTTGTTTCCCGGCGTCATACAACCACACCTAGCGCATGACGCCCTGAAGCTTGCCAATCAGTGTGGATGCGGGTTTAATATCAACAATCGCTTGCTCAATCGCTCTTAACCGACAGGATGGGTGTTGACCCTCTGTCTCCAATTGCGCCCGTGCGACTCAGGGCCCTTCTCCTCCCCATTGGAAAGATCAAACGTTCGCGCTTTTTGAGCTTCGCTGCGCGACTCCAGGCGGAAAATGTCGTTCGGCTAGGGGATATCAGCCCCGATATGCGACCAAACAGAAGTATGTCCTACTCCTGAGTCCCGGGATTGCTGATAAAAACGCTTGGTCACTGTGTATACTGACATGCGCTGCTCAAGATATGTTTTCGCCACTGGCATTTCCTACTGGGTTGATCCTTTACGATCTTTCCTTCTCGGTACCCCCGACCTCGCACCTTGAACTATTCCCTTTTGAGATCTATAGAGAACCCTTGGTCATCATTGCGATTGCAGATGGGACTGAAATGGCCGAAAGCACTGGCGAACAGCAGAAGCACCCAGCTCCGGAGGGACTCGATCAACTATTGGAGGAGCTCAATGGGGTGAAGGAAAGGAACCCACGCGCTTTGGTGAACCAACTTGTAGTTTTTGACTACCAGGGCTTAGACAAAATTACGAACGGGCCGGATAATGTTCTATGGGTTCCCCCACCCCAGGCTTCCAAGGCTACCACAATGAAGACAGTCCTCTGTGATATCACGGCGGTTTTGCTCTCCGAATTGGACGAGTTCGCGAAAACCATTCAAAACATTCCATCAATCGAGTCCCCCAAGGCTTCCTCTTGGGGCCCGCATCGGAATCCAGAGCTGCGGCCGCGGCCAGTAGATCGACTTATGAATCGCATGACTCTTCCAGCCCAGTTACCATCGAGCCCAAACGGTACCCAGGATGGCACCCCTTTAAGCTCAAATGCGAGTTCTCCAGCCCCCAGTGATCATGAGACTCCCACCACCTTTGATGAGATCACGCGGGCAATTCATCTATCCAGCCGTACAAACTCAGGCAGCAGGGTACCATCAATAGCATCTCCGAAAGAGCATAGCCGTGACCGGATGTCTGTCAGCGGTATGAGTGCTACTGACAGAACTAAGAACCGGATCAAGGGCCGTGCCGGAGTGGTTATTGGAACTCTTTTCCTGCAGGCGGGAAGGTGGCCCGATGCCCTTAAGGAGCTGACCGAAGCGGCGAACAATGCCCGAGCTAGCAGTGACTATATATGGCACGCTAAAGCACTCGAAACGATTCTTCTATGCCTTCTGATGTTTGGATGGGCAGGCATGGACTTCCAGGTATGCTAAGGCCAACAGGACCATCAAATCCACTCCGGTTGTAGCAAATACTTACTTTTTCACTAGATTCCATCAGTCCTATACCCCGCTGTTGATAAATCTTCGAAAACTTCCCGAGATTCAATGACGCCTAGTAGCGCCGGGAATAGGGTCATCTCTCTACACAACCTCGCCAATCTCTTACCAGATCTCTCCAACAATATTCTGAATCTTTATACCCGTGCCGCCAATATCACGGATGAGCCTCTTCCTCAATTGGTGTTTTCGGAGACAGTCATTCGGTTAGCAAGGCTGATGGTTTCAGCTCGCGTTCGTGATGGCGCTTTGGACGACAATGCTCTTCAGCACATTGTTATGAACGAAACACTGGTTCCACTGCTACAACCAGAACTTCCTCGGGGAACTGTTCTGCTTCGAAAGTCCGAAATTGCCAATTTCTTATACCGGGCACTTCCGCTTGCCCCTGGGGCGGACCTGCCGGCCACTGATGCTGTTCCAATAATTGTTGGCGTTGTAGCCGTTCTTAATATCCTTGACCTACCAAGAAAGAAAGCATTTATTCTGCGTGAGCTTCTTACCGTCATGGTACCCAGTCTAGTGCAGGCACGGAAAATCGGTGCTGCGGAGGTGGGCATACATCCTGCTGCTGGGTTGGCCTCTCTCAGTGACACTGCCTTTGACGTGAATGCCCTCGATACGGGTTCAGGGAATATGGAGTCAAGTGTGCGTCTTCTTCTTGCGACAATTGGAGAAATTTATGGTGTTCAACCATCATCGTTCTACGAATGGGAGAAGAGAAAGAGCCAATCGTCTGCTGTCAGTGGTCTGCAGGAAAATGCTGAATATGATTCCGTTGCTAGCATCGCCGAGCGGGCTTTCCGACATGTAGTTCTGGATCGTTATGGTGATCTGAACCTGAAAATAGATGTTTTGAAGGCTTGCATCAACTGCTGCGAAGCCCTTCCAGACTTCAACGGAGTTTTGCGTTTTACAGTTGAGCTCTTGCAAACTATTCGAGGAGATATGATGCTTGGTGCGGTGTACAGATCTCCACCATATCTACCACGAGACGAACAAATCCGTTTGTTGAACAACATCAAACGTACCGTGGGCGCAGGAAATAGACTTGGTGTCCCTGATATGGTCGCAGAGTACTGGGATGATTTCCTGGTGCGTGATGTTCAGTTGTTGTCACTGCCAGACCCGAAAAAGCCGGTTCGGCGGTCCAAAACGGAACTGGATGCGGTCACCACGAGTTCTGACAAGTCGAAAAAAGATCCGTTTCTGTACAACCCTTTTGCCAAACCTAGTAGCAAGGCATTGGAGATGCTCACTGTGGCTGACGAACCTGCGTCTTTCCAAGTGACTCTCCAGAATCCTTATGAGTTCGAGATCGAGATTGAACACTTGCGCTTGGAGAGCACTGGCGTTTCATTCGATGCAGTGGCAGAGAATATTGTCATCGCTCCCCTCTCAATGCAGGATATCATCGTTTTTGGAGTCGCCCATGGAGAAGGCAGCCTACAAATCACAGGATGCATCGTGAAAGTCCGACACTGTCGGACGCGCAGATTCCCTATCTTCAAAAAATTCTGGAAGCCCGAACCTGAGGTCAAATTCAAGCGAACCGGTCTGGGGGCAAAGAAGCCACTTACTGAGCGCCCAACCTCTTGGAGCTCGACGACCTCAAAAGACGGCAAAGTGGATGCCAAAAAGGGACCCGAAACCTCAACGTGTGAAGTCAAGGTCATCGCCAAACAACCGTCTCTTGTGATTGAATCGATGTCTCTTTCCCAGTCGGCAATGATGGTTCTTGAAGGTGAAGTCAAAACCTTCAGCCTTACACTTCACAATGCCTCCCCCTGTCCCGTAGACTTTGTCCTCTTCACCTTCCAAGATTCTACTACTCGACAACTGCAATCTGCACTCAACAACAAAGATCTATTGCCGGCCGAGATCTATGAGCTGGAACTCAAATTGGCTACCAAGCCCGCTCTACGATGGCGCCGAGACGGACAAGACCCTAGTGATTGTTCGATTGCAGCCGGCCAAAAGGCAAGCTTTACTGTGGATGTGATTGGGAAGCCTGGTTTGCAGGATACGACAGTGCAGATTGACTACTCCCATGTTGGCGCGGCCCCCGGTGAATTACCTGATATATTCTATACCCGACAGCTGTTTGTGCCCCTGACAGTCACGGTAAATGCGAGCGTGGAGGTTGCTCGTTGTGAGATTCTTCCATTCAGTGGTGATTTTGCTTGGAAGAATAACACCGAGCCACCTGTCGAGTCAGAAACCCCAGATGCATTGCTCTCGGCCACGGAGAACGATCCATTCTCTCAGGTTCTTTCGCGTCTTGGCAACGGGGCATATGGATCTGATCATTGTGCCGTGTTACTCGACCTCCGCAACGCATGGCCCGGTCCGCTGTCAGTGTGGCTGCATGTAAGCGAACAATCAATGGCAATTTCATCATCCCACAAGCAGATCAATGATCATTCCGAGGGAAAGTACTCGGTGGAAGGGGAACTTCAACCAGGCCAAGTCTGCCGTTTTGTTCTGGTCCTACCTCGCGTCTACTTGGACAATCCTCATGCGTCTATCCCGGTCGTCAACACCGGAACTCGGAGACAGTTCGTTGTGAGCGCCAATAAACTTTCTTTCGAAGCCGAGGCCGCTTCGCGTGAGGCTTTCTGGTTCCGTGAAGAGCTTTTGAAGAGAGTCCTCGGAGGCTGGAAGGAACCGGCCACAGGCCGAGAGGGATCCATTGACCTACGCAATATCCGATTGAACAACCGTATGGTCGAAGCTATGCGCCTTGAAGACGTCGAAATAACATACTCTCTAACCTCTCCATCACCCGAGACCTCGGCAGTGGAACAAACTGGCCGCTCACGCTTCCGTGTTCTCACAGACGACCTTTTAACCCTACATGTCACTGTCCATAATCGTTCCTCCCGCCCCATTCACCCTCTCCTCCGACTCCAACCCAGCCTCCGCCATCAGCCCAACAATGTCGCCTTAGATCTGACTCGTCGCCTCGTTTGGACGGGTATGTTGCAACAAGCGCTCCCCATCCTACGAAGCGGCGAGTCCACCACCGCTTCCCTTGGTATCACCGTCCTCTGCCGCGGCGAATACGAATTGGGCGCCAGCGTCGAAGAAGCCCGTCTGCTGCGTCCGTCTTCGCCCGATGCTAGTGCTACCGGTGACGAGAGTGCACAGCGCTACAACGACGACGGCATCATGGATACCTTTGGTGCCGATGTGGTGCGACGACGCCGTATCTGGCATGCGAAGGAGCTGTGTATCATCCATGCAAATGACTCATGATCTTGATGTTTGACCCCTTCCGTCTGGTCTGCTTGTCTCTATTCTTTGTGTATAGACATGATATAGATCTTGTCTAGCGTCTTTCCTAATTCGATGATGAACATGTAGCATACCCCGCACCTCTTGTATAAATCTCTTCCACACATGATTTTGGATAGGCGTATGCGCTTTCATGAATCCAACGTCTTTCTATTCCGATCCCGTCTAGCCAGAAAGAAATTAATGTATAAGAAGAGCAATCGTGATCAGGCCGAGAGGTACCGAGTCCGGCTTTGATTGGTCCAGGCATTTCGTAGATCGTCAGAGCCCCAGGTCCTCCAGGTCCTCCAGGTTCTCCAGTTTCCCCAGTTCCCCCAGTTTCCCCATCTCTATTTGGATCCCTCTTCCATCACGCTGAACAGGGTTCCATCTGATCTATATATGAAGGTGGAATACATACATACAGTACTGACATTATTGAAACACTTGCTGCCCACACTCCGACGAACCGGCACTAGTTCAGATAATGCGATACGACATCGGAAACACGTCGGGGGCCAAGGGCTCAAGGGCTTTCGAGGTCCCTAGATAACTTCTTCTATGAAACCCTTCTGTTCGGTTTGACTAACAGCGCAGATAAGGATTGGGGGATAGGAAGTCAATTCCTCTTCTAGAGGATTCCAGGATTCTATCTCCGGACTCAGGGAGTATGAGTGTCCTTATGTATCTGGACTGCGGGGTTAGTATGCCCCAATAGTGTCGTGGACCAGTGACTGCGACTTCCCCGCACTTCGTTTAAATAGCGATCCTTCTCAACTGTCAGGATATTCTCATTTCCCTATTCTCCGTACATCATGGCTTCCCCAACTACCCTGTTAACTCTGAACTATAAAGGCGGCCACAAGGTCGACACCATCTACGATGCTCAAAACTTCATCAACAACGAATTGGTAGGCTCCAAGACCACTAAATGGATTGAGGTGCACGACCCCGCAACAAACAACGTCGTGTCTCGAGTCCCTGAATCGACACTCGACGAATGCAAGGCCGCAGTGCTTGCAGCCCAGAATGCCTTCCCTGCCTGGCGAGATACCAGCATCATGAAGCGACAGGAGATGATCTTCAAGCTGACCAACCTGGTCCGCGCAAACATGGATAACCTGGCCGTTTCCATCGTGACAGAACAAGGGAAGACCCTGGCCGATGCCAAGGGCGACGTTCTGCGTGGATTGCAGGTCTGTGAAACCGCCTGCGGAATCACCACTCAGCTGCCCGGCGAGGTTCTCGAGGTAGCAAAGGATATGGAGACTCGATCCTACCGTCTACCGCTGGGAGTCGTCGCGGCCATCTGCCCATTCAACTTCCCCGCGATGATCCCCCTGTGGAGTCTTCCAATTGCCATTGTAACTGGTAACTGCCTGGTTTTGAAGCCGACCGAGCGTGCCCCCGGAGCGACCATGATCATTGCCGAGCTTTGCAAGCAGGCTGGTTTCCCACCCGGTGTTGTCAATGTGACTCATGGATCAAAGCCTGCTGTCGACTTTATCCTGGATGCTCCGGAGATCAAAGCCATCTCCTTCGTCGGCTCAAACAAGGTTGGCGAATATATCTATGACCGTGGTACCGCAAATGGAAAGCGTGTCCAGGCAAACTTGGGAGCCAAGAACCACGCCGCCTTGCTTCCAGATAGTAACAAGAAGCACGCTTTGAGTGCTATTGCCGGTGCCGCGTTCGGAGCGGCAGGTCAGCGTTGTATGGCGCTCAGTGTCTTGGTTACTGTCGGTAAAGCCAGCGAATGGGTTTCGGAGCTGATCGAGAACGCCAAGGGATACCAAGCCGGAAGTGGCTTCAACGCACGCTCTGACCTTGGTCCATTGATTACACCTCAGAGTCGGGATCGCTGTATCGATCTGATCACGAGTGCAGAGAAGGAGGGTGCGACTATCGCCTTGGATGGTCGTCACTACAAGCCCGAGGGCTTCCCTAATGGAAACTGGGTATGAAAATCTCTGTGATCTGAATTACCATCGAGGTCGTTCCTAACAAATGCACTGAACAGGTCGGCCCAACCATTATCACCGGCGTGACACCCTCAATGAAATGCTACAAAGAAGAGATCTTCGGCCCCGTGCTTCTCTGCATTGAGTCCGATACAATCAACAGCGCAATCGACCTGATCAACAGCAACGAATGGGGCAACGGCGCAGTCATCTTCACCCAGTCTGGATCCAGCGCGACACATTTCCAGAAGCGCGTCGAGTCCGGACAGGTTGGAATTAACGTTCCTATCCCCGTCCCTCTTCCCATGTTCTCCTTCACCGGCAACAAGCGCAGTGTGGCAGGAACGGGCCTGCTCAATTTCTATGGCAAGGATGGTCTTCGCTTCTATACACAGTGGAAGACTGTCACGTCGCTCTGGAGAACGGAGGATGCAACTGAGTTGCAGAAGCCAACGGCGATGGTTTGATTTGGGGTTCGGTGATTAGAAATAAATTGCATATAGGGGTTTGCGAACATTATTCTAGAATGAGTTTGGACGAAATCTTATGGGCGCTTGCGACGGTGTATACCTCTCAGAGATCAATTTAAGTTGTAATCGAACTCGCTGAATATGGCTTATTACTATCTCGAAAATCATACTCACTTATTGAAGCTATTTTCGTCCTTTCCATCTGAAGAAGAGAAGGAAATATAAGTAGAAATGACACAAAGCATGTTGTTATAATAAACACTGTTAAGGTGACTGATAGAAAGAATACTTTCTAAAAGTCAGTTCAAGCCCGCAAACGTGGCCGACTATATCAAAAGCCTCAAGCATGAGATGCCTGACATAGGTAGTGTATGATTTGGTCCAAATCTGGGTATATTATGATGATGATTATAATGATTCAGGTCACTATCATATGCACGGTGCTATAGAGGGCAGTGTAAATCCTGTCTTAAAAACAATGATGATAGTTTATCCTTGGAATGCTTTACTCAAAAGATAAGTCCTTGAGGCGTCCATGCTGTGTCCATACATTGTCCATGCGACATCTACGCAGCGTCCATGCAGCGTCCATGCTGCGTCTATGAAGCAGCTTCTATAACTAACGTATTCGGTAAGCGAGCCGCCCATGTAAGCGAGCCGCCCACCCAACCCAACTCATGGATTTTAATTCTAATTATCTCAACCAAAACGCCATTAAATTAAATACACTAAAATGATCTATTTTCT